>OVAP01007602.1:0-10620 GCA_900406295.1 Aurinia saxatilis
CTAGTCTTAATATATGAATCGGCTCAATTACATTTGGTTTAATAAAAAAAAGTTGAGGTCAAACAACTATGTTGCTCTCCAAAAGGCTGCAGCTCAAGGTGGACTAACTATGGCTAGGCAAGGAAAAAGAATACAGATTTATTTTTGCACAACCATTATCTTGACGCCATGACCGTTTGCAAACATCTAGGATACCCGGATCTTTTCATCACGTTTATTTACAACGCAAAATGGTCGGAAGTCACTAGATATCTAAGGGCAAGAAAATTAAATACGGAGGATAGACTAGATATCATGTGCATAGTATTCAAGATGAAGATCATCAATCTTATGGAGCAACTGACAAAGGAAAAATGATTTACGTTCGGTCCTACTGCTGCAGGTATTTATGTTATATGCAAACTAACTCTTCAAATCTAGAAAACTCTTTTTAAAAAAAAAAATATGATGTTATTTCAGGCATGTACACGATTGAGTTCCACAAGCGTGGTTTGCCACATGCTCATATACTGCTTATAGAATGGTTAAAAAATTTGTGGAATTTGACTAATTATAATAGAACCCAATTTCTCTTCCCAAATTGTTCCACAACGGAAATGTTTATCTTCTCATCTAAGACACAACATCAAAAGTATTGGTTATACACCACAACGGAAATTTCGATCGATGGTGCATTCTTAATGCGTGTGTCAAAAATCAACATTGAATTTGTTACCAGTTTCATCATCATGTTCAACAGGATTGACATGGATCTGGACAGCCGCCACCACTTGCAAACAACCATCAACCCGGTTCCATGTTCCGATAATTTAAACATCGCATTTTGTTCCCCCATTGAAAGCTGAACCAATGCATAAAAAACATTCGATAAAAAGTATTTTTAAATGTCACAATACAACACATATACAATAAAAAACCAAAACTTATAATGAAACTTTTAATATACCACCACACGTTAAAGAAAACAGCTAGTTAACATCGGAAAAAGTGGATTTGTATGTGTTTCACATTTCACAAAAAAGTTTCACATGAAACAAAAATAAAATTCACCCAAATGAAATGGCGGACCACATTTAAGCTTAGCACCACTTTGGTTTTNACCAAAACTTATAATGAAACTTTTAATATACCACCACACGTTAAAGAAAACAGCTAGTTAACATCGGAAAAAGTGGATTTGTATATGTTTCACATTTCATAAAAAAGTTTCACATGAAACAAAAATAAAACTCACCCAAATGAAATGGCGGACCACATTTAAGCTTAGCACCACTTTGGTTTTTTATTTAGCAAATCTTTACAAAATGGTACAATCTTTTGGAACAGTGTCATAATCAACAGGTTCAACCTTGCAATCACGGACTCGTTTGCTTTCAATATGATATTCGTGAAGGCAGATGTCTCTGTGATCCCAATTTTGAACATGTTGGTGATGACACTGTTTCATTAGATTTTACTATATGTAAAGATCTGCTAGATGAAACCCAAATTGTTGTTAAGCTTCAAATGTGGACAACAAGTTCACTTGGGTGAGTTTTTTTTTGTTACGAGAAATGAAACATATAAAACTCATTTTTATTTATTTCTCCACGTTAACTAGTTTTTCCTGTATGGTAGTATGTCAAAAGATTCGTATTAATTTTGTTTTTCTCTAACTATACATGTGTCTTTTTTTATGACATCTAACAATACTTTTTNTATAGTATGTCAAAAGATTCGTATTAATTTTGTTTTTCTCTAACTATACATGTGTCTTTTTTTATGACATCTAACAATACTTTTTCTGATGTGTTTTTCTATACAAATTGCAAAAGTTTGGCTTTCAATGTAGGAGTGACGAAATTCGGAACATAGAAACGGGTAGGTTGTTATTCGCAAGGGTGGTGGCTCTCCAGATTTTTATTTGTCAATATTGCCTAAGATGAGGATTACTTGGTACAAAATGATGATGACTTGGTACAGGATCTATAATTGTTTTTTTAGCCACGTATGAGCAGTGCATCACTGGTCGAGCCTCGTCCTATGCATTTTATCAAGTTTAAACTCCACATGGCTCACAGGAGAAATGATTAAGGACGACGCAACAGGAGATCGACAGAGGCGTTGTCAAAAGGGATTTTCTTACATAGTGATGTGTAACATAAGGACGAGAAAGAAAATGAAACTCTTCCAAACCCTATAAAAGCAAATCTCCCCCTAAACCCTATAAAGCCATCACAACTACTTCACGCTGCCACGACCAGGTAGCTCTCCACCCTCCTCCTCCTTGATAACCCTTAACTCCTCTTCTCTTCTCCTCCACGCATCCCACCTAGTTGTTGTTTCCACCGCATAGCCTCCACCACCTCCCCAGCAGATCTCCAGTTGCTGAATTTACTCTCGAGGTGAGACTTCGCCTAGGGATTGTCCTAATCTTGCAAGATCGATTCCTCCTGGAGCTCTTATGCTAGTTGTGATTTTGATGTTCAATGTGTTGTGATTCTCTATGTTTATTGTTGATGATAAATTTATATGATTTTTTGTAGGATGCATGTGTTGAGATGGTTGTATGTAATTGAATTGCAAGAGTCGCATATGAGTCGTGTCGGTTAAACATATGAAGAGTATATGAGATGGGTCTGAAGGGCTCTGTATGAGTGAGGTTGGACCTAAAGGGCTGTATATGAGAGGTGTGAACCGTATATGTCCGTGCAAAGTCTGAAATAACTAAGATGAATTTTAAGAAATGTCCGTTTTCATATGCTCATTTTCAAAAATACCTTTTTATGATTTAGAGTTGTTTTAAGGTTTTAAGATTTAAGATTTAGGATTAGACCTTAAAGGTTAGGTTTTAGTGTTTTTGTGACAAGAAAAAAGAAGAGAAGGTTTTTAGTATTTAATAACTATTTGAGTTTAAGATTAAAGAGTTTAGAGTTTATATTTTAGGAGTTTAGGGTTAATTAATGGTTAATCTTTTTAGGGTTTAAGATTTTAGAGTTTAGAGTTTTAATTCTAAACTCTAGCACCCTATAAAACATAACTATACGTGATATATCTTGTATTTTACCGGTTTTTAATATAATAAACATATACTTATTTATATTTTAGAGTCTATATCACTATTATTATAGTCCAAAAGAGTCATTTTAGGTGCAAGGACGAGTTTTAGAGCTTGGGAAGGATCTAGATGAATTATGGAGCAAATGGAACTTGAGGGGACAAAAAAAGGAAATGAACAAAAAATGGCAAGAAACAGAGGAGNAGGACAAGTTTTAGAGCTTGGGAAGGATCTAGATGAATTATGGAGCAAATGGAGCTTGAGGGGACAAAAAAAGGAAATGAACAAAAAATGGCAAGAAACAGAGGAGGTGACGATCGACACCAAGGTGGTGTCGATCGTCACCCTACGGAGAATCAGCCACTTCCATAAATCTCAAGACCAAGATTTTTCCCTAATTTTTTATGCTAATTCCTTAAACCTAAAATTCGTTCTAAACCTTATAAATATATTTCTACAGCCATTGTTTAGGCTAATGCTTTATTCTACTTTAGAGAGAGTTTTGGGAGAAGATTTCTTAAACCCTTTTTATTGATCTAGTTTATTGCTTTCATTCAATTATTGCATGATGAATTGCTTAGCTATGTCTGAGTAGTTTGTTATTTAGGTTTAGGGTTCTTAAACTATGATGAATTTCTGTTAGCCACAGCTTAAGTTATGTACCATTGATTTAACTCTTCTCTTATATTGTTCTTTATGCTATGCTTTAGGTTGGCAATCTAGAATTTAGATTACAGGGAATTTATTATGCATGAGAGTGCTAATAAATTGATGGAATCAATTTTAAGAGAGCTAGCTATCTTTTCTCAAAAAGATTTGGTTTAGAATATTTAGTGAACAAATTGAATAGGTTTGATAATGCTAATTTGAATTCCATAGGATTTCTCAGCGAGAGTTGGTCTTTCTAGGGTTTCAATTAAGTTAGTATCTCAGCGAGAGTTGGATTTGCTAGATACATTGTTCATGTCCAAGAGTTAAAGGTTACATAATTTATGCATGTAGGGTGTCGATCGACACCACATCAGTGTCGATCAACATTGTCCGTAGTTCGGTTCATATTTGAGTCTAGTTGAAGTTTCCAAGGCCTAGCGTTTGTTTTAATTGTTTCAAAACCCTCATAAATTATATATTGTCTGCTTTAGTTAGTAAAACTCAAAACCATTTTTCTTGCTTTAATTTAAAATTTAAATAAATTAGTTTGTTTAGTTATTCGGTCTTCGTGGATTTGATCCTCAAGTACTATAACTGATATTTGATGTGCACTTGCAATTAGAAATATATAGGGTAAAACTTTATGTATCAGGACGTTGAGTTATCAATATAAGTCATTTTTAAGTGGAGTTTAAGATAATTTTAAAACATAAAAAAAAAATCATCTAGAATCATTATAAGTTAAAAACTATAAAAACATTTATAAGAAGTCAAATTATTCAAAATAAATGATTGAATTCCTTCCAAAAAAAAATTCTCCTACCAATATGCTACAAAAAAACAAAAAAAAAGTATAATCACAGTTGGCTAGCGAAATTTTGTCTAATCACATATTCTTACATAATTAATTATTTAGGAAATATTTAAAAGGACAAAAAAATAAAAGATTGCATGGATTTTTTAATATATTTCATCTTGGATGTACAAAATATATATATATATATATATATATATAATATAAAGTTCGGAAAAGATACCAATTTTGAAGCAAACTTTGATGAACTATTGTGCTCAGTAGTAATCATACCGGAGTTGGCCAAATCTGGATTTGGTTTAGCACAAAATCGATTCAGGAGCCTTTCATCCCACCAACAAACTGTTACATAATATCATGCCATAAATATTAACATATACAATTCATAATAACACAAAGAATTCACAACAAAATACTATTAAAACTCAAAACTAACAATGATATCAAAAAGATTTAAACCATAAATCTAAATAAAAAATTATGTGTTGACAAAAATATCAAATGCACTAAATTGTCACAATTAAACGATGAACAAGATACCCATCTATGTATCAAAGATCAGATCAAATATGAAACTACTCACATTTTTGGTCTCGCTACAAAAAAAAATGCTATAGTGCGGCGTAGAAAAATATGAATAATTTTTCTAGGGCATCCTCCCCTCTNCTTGGTCTCGCTACAAAAAAAAAAAGCTATAGTGCGGCGTAGAAAAATATGAATAATTTTTCTAGGGCATCCTCCCCNTTTGGTCTCGCTACAAAAAAAAATGCTATAGTGCGGCGTAGAAAAATATGAATAATTTTTCTAGGGCATCCTCCCCTCTTTATATTTATAAACATACATGTATACTATAAGGGCCCAATTTAATCATCAATGTAATAAAGCCCATTTTTATTACTGACCGGCCTCCAAAGTTGACAAGGTTTTTTGTCAACAAACTGATTGTATTCATTTAATCTAGACTTGGGTATAAAACTTAAGTAAATTATGATGCATAAAACATTAAATATATAGAAGTGGTTGTCAATGAAATTAATACCCAGAAAGTCCGCCATCGGGTCTTCACATTGAAGTATGATAATCAGTCACTTTGAAAATAACATTGGGCATCTAATTAAGATGACAAACATTTCTGTATATAATAATTTACTTAATGTTATTTACCATAGATGATCAAGTTTTCTATTCACAAAGAAATTTAATTTAGTGACATATCATAGATTTTACCCGTTTTTAGCCATGATATATATGGTTTTATCAAGTTGTGTTTTTAGACTCCAAATGAGTCATTTTAGGTTATTGGGTGACCTGGGAGAATATGGAGCTTAATGGAGTTTTATGGGATCAATTAGAGTTTCAAAGGGAGTTGCAGATTTGTTGACAAAACGAAAAAGACATAATCTGAAGAGGTGTTGATCGCCACTCTCATGGTGTCCATCACCATCAACAACAAGACATGTTCAGCAGTTTCAGCAACTTTTTGTAAATTGCAGTTTTTGCCCAGAAGTTTTCAAAAGTTTACCGAAACCCTAATTTCGTGATTTAACCTATAAATACTAGCTTACAACCATTGCCTACGCTCAATTATTTTAGGTTCTTACAAAGAGAGTTTTGATGGAGAAGAAGTATGAACCATTTTTGTTCTACGTTGTTATTGATTATTAATGCAATTCAGTTATTCAATGATGTTCTACTTTGCTATGCTTGAGTAGTTCTCTTGTTAGGTTTAGGATTCTACCAAGGTTTTGAGAATTGTTAGTCATGATTTAGATATGTTAGGGATATCATCTACTTCTTCATGTAGATTGTTCTTATTCCTAATTCGTTGATTGATCACCATGACTTAGATCCTACGTTGATTATTATATGCGAGAGTGTTGGTAACTGTCTGAACCAATCTTAGATGACCAAGATCTTTATTCGCAAATAGATTTTTTTAAAGATTTTGTGAACAATTGGACTCGTTATTATTGCTGATTTGATTCCTCAGATTTCACAAAGAGATTTGATTTTTTTAGAAATCAGGTTTAGATAGCTTTCTCAGCGAGAGTTGGAAAGCTTTATCATCGTTCAAGGTCCTATAACGTTTATTTGATTTTTTTGATGAGTGTCGATCGATACTATGTCTATATCATGGCTACAATTTGGATTTTCCTGCGAATTTCCCAAGGTCTAAATTGCTTGTTTAAATCGTACCCTTACCTTACAATTGTTGCATGTTAGTTTTAATTACTTCTTTTATTTGACTTAGCTTGATCTAAAAATTCATAAAATCGTTGTGTAACATTTGGTCTATGTGGATATGATCCATATGTACTACAACGCGTTACANTTAAACCCTTACCTTACAATTGTTGCATGTTAGTTTTAATTACTTCTTTTATTTGACTTAGCTTGATCTAAAAATTCATAAAATCGTTGTGTAACATTTGGTCTATGTNGCGAGAGTTGGAAAGCTTTATCATCGTTCAAGGTCCTATAACGTTTATTTGATTTTTTTTATGAGTGTCGATCGATACTATGTCTATATCATGGCTACAATTTGGATTTTCCTGCGAATTTCCCAAGGTCTAAATTGCTTGTTTAAATCGTACCCTTACCTTACAATTGTTGCATGTTAGTTTTAATTACTTCTTTTATTTGACTTAGCTTGATCTAAAAATTCATAAAATCGTTGTGTAACACTTAGTCTATGTGGATATGATCCATATGTACTACAACGCGTTACATAAGCTCTTGCTGCTACTTCTCAGCATTAAACTTTCAGCATATCATTTAGGAAACTTGTGAACAATTGAACATATCTTTAATGTTAATTTAATTCTCTATAATTCACTAACAAAGTTGGTTACTAGGAAATAAGTTAAGATAGCTTCCTCAGTGGAAGTTAGTTTGCTTTACAAATTATTCATGTTCTAGAACTAGGTTTGGTGCTTATTTTATATGTCTGGTGTCGGTCAACACTTTTATAGCGTCAATCGACACTCTGTCAGATTTATGCCACAGATTGGATTATTCTTAAGAAGTTTCCAAGGCCAAACTCTTGTTCAATTGAATTAAAAACCTCCAATCTCAGTTATGTACTTGCTTTACTTGGATACTTGATAGAAATTGCATTAGCTTAATTTAAAACCTCATAGATTAGATGTGTAGCAACTTGGTCTTCGATCCCTAAGGACTATAACGCATTTGTTGTGGACTTGTAGTAGTTGATATGGTTAAAACTTTATGTATCAATGTCACATACCCAAAATTTCTTAGTGTCTTTGATATGTGAAAAGATTTATTTTGTGTTTATATTTTCTTGAAGAAGGTCAGAACATGTGATAATCGTCTGGTAANTATTTGTTGTGGACTTGTAGTAGTTGATATGGTTAAAACTTTATGTATCAATGTCACGTACCCAAAATTTCTTAGTGTCTTTGATATGTGAAAAGATTTATTTTGTGTTTATATTTTCTTGAAGAAGGTCAGAACATGTGATAATCGTCTGGTAATATATCCAAGTGTGTTGTGTTAAATTGTTTTTGTTTTTACACCTCGAACTTTTCCTAATGTATTTTTGAGATTTTTGTCACCATATATTTTTCAGGGTGAATTAGCAAACTAAGACCCTCTCCCTTGCCCATGGTTTGTATCCTATTATGTGTGAAACTCACATATTTTTTGTGTTTGTAACAACACTACCCTATACAATATATCATAACAGAGTAAACAATGAATGATCGTGTTGCTCGATGGCCACACGCCCACATGTCCACAGTTCGAGTCCTCCCCTATGCCGAATTGAAAAACTTTATAAAAAGTGAAAAAAACACAAAAACGGCACCCAATTTTCAGCAAAACAGCGTGTAATTCGCCTTTACACGTCATCGATATAGGGAAGGGTTATATTGTGGGTGACTTTTGAGTTCACGGTAAACTTGCAACAAATGGTGAGTTGATGGCTTTATTTTCACAAAAGCCATCTTTGTACTATGTGTATAACAATTCACAACTTATTCACGTTTCAAAATAGTTTAGTTGGCCCATGATAAAAGGGAGGAGCTTTCACTTTAAATTTATAGTTGTTAAATAATATATGAGAAGATGATTACTATCACAATATATGCTTCCCATTAAGTTGATTCTTCGCGTTGATGGTTTAATTTCAGGTTCAATTGTTCACAAGATCTCTAAACAAAATTCCTTTGAATATAGAGATCTTGCTCATCTAAGATAGTTCAGACAATTATCAATACTCCAACATCTAATAAGTAAGCTAAGATCTAATTCTAGGTGATCAATCAACTTAGCATTAAACACAATCTAGATATAGAATGAGTGATGTGCCCTAACAGATCAATTCATGACTAACACTTTATCACTTTCCCTTGAATAACCCTACACCTAAAAAGCAAACTACTCAGACATGATAATTGAAACAATCAACAAAATCAGAAATAATGCATAACAAGAGATATCCAATAAAATAAGAGAATTCAAAATTCTTCTCTATGAGCATAATTGTCACCATAAAGCTCTGGTACAATCTATCTTGCTTAAGTCTTAATAGAAACTAAGATATCCCTAAACTAAGTCTTAAAACATGTATTTATGCACCAAAACACGTTTTGGGTCTTCTAGAAACTTTCAAAAAGCTCTCGAACAAATCTGTTATTTCTTGAAAATAAGTTTTTGGAGAATAGAGGGATTTTGATCCGACATGAAGGCAAAAATGTGGCCAATTTTATTCTTTCATATGTGCTTCGTTTCCTCTACATTCATTTTGGTCCAAAAACACTCTAAGATAATGATACGGCTAATATTTTACCACTTTTCGATATAGATTTTTGGTGCTTTTCATGAAAAAACTATTTGATTTGAAACATAAACCACTGAATTTCACATTTCTCTGTTTGTAAAGTGTCTTTGTGAAAATAATGCATTTTAAGTCACAAAGGGGCATTTTCTATCAAGTCCCAGAAATTAACATCAGAAGTCCAGGTCCAGATGAAGGAGATGTCTATTTTGGATTGAAGTGAGGAGTTAAGACAATGAAGCCACGTGAGTTAGCTGTCACATGGGCTTGGAATCAAGTCGTTAGCCCTCAGGAGTAAGAAGTTAAGCTCAAATCATTGAAGGCCCAATCGACCGGAGGAGAGGCCCACCGATCGATCAAAACCCAATAATCCAAAGAAGCTTCGAGAAGAAATTCAGATAATGACCGTTGCATTTGGGGAGATATCAGAATACGTTGGAGATAATCACTGAAGATACAGAATATTCAGAAGCGCATTTAAGATAACGGTCGATCGATTATAATAATATTGATCGATCGACCGGAGCAAGATAGACACAAATANTGTTAAGCTCAAATCATTGAAGGCTCAATCGACCGGAGGAGAGGCCCACCGATCGATCAAAGCCCAATAATCCAAAGAAGCTTCGAGAAGAAATTCAGATAATGACTGTTGCATTTGGGGAGATATCAGAATACGTTGGAGATAATCACTGAAGATACAGAATATTCAGAAGCGCGTTTAAGATAACGGTTGATCGATTATAATAATATTGATCGATCGACCGGAGCAAGATAGACACAAATATTTGGATTCCTATCCAAATCTTCTTCCTGATTTACCTCGGCCAACTGCTCGATCCTCTCCCTTATAAATACAGACGACTGAAGCCAGAGAGAAACATTAGATTTTCAAAGCTTCCAGGCATCCAGGCTAAAAGTTTACAGTTTCTTTTCATTATTTCTTTTCTTTATTGTCTACTCTGAGTATTGCTTTCAAGGACGAAATGTTTAATCTCTGCACTCCAAAGAAGCTATTCTGAACCCTATCCAAATCTTCTTCCTAATTTACCTCAGCTAACTGCTCGACCCTCTCCCCTATAAATACAGATGACTGAAGCCAGAGAGAAACATCAGATTTTCAAAGCTTCCAGGCATCCAGGCTAAAAGTTTACAGTTTCTTTTCTTATTGTCTACTTTGATCATTGCTTTCAAGGACGAAGTTTGTAATATCTGCATTCCAAAGAGGCTATTCTGAACCCTATCTAAATCTTCTTCCTGATTTACCTCGGCCAACTGCTCGACCCTCTCCCCTATAAATACAGACGACTGAAGCCA
>OVAP01007604.1:0-10618 GCA_900406295.1 Aurinia saxatilis
GCTTCCAGAGACTAGTTTCTGTTCAATGGAAACCGTTGAGATATCCTAGGTCAAAGTCCACTGGTTTGGGTTTATAAAAGGCCAAGTTCCTTTGTTGGGTTTTTGGAAGCCCATTATCTTAAAGCCCTGATGAAGACCCATTTCACAACACACATGTCGTTTCAAATTTAGAGAAGTTTATTTCTCATTTATACTGTGTAAGTTAGTAAAGTTAATTGTGTGTTTGTTGATGTACGCTCAAATAGTTGCGAAGCAGGTTAAAAGCTTAGGAGCACCCAGATAATATTCAATCAAGATCACAAGATTCTTAGGTATATACATTAAGGAAATTAACTTATAAGGGAAATGAACTCCTATAATTAATTAATAGTAAAACCAAATGTGAGCGAATATCTTCACCTCACAGCTCACACTCACAAGCAGGGCCGGCCCAACAAATATCAAAACATTTGGCTGCCTAAAGAAAAAGAAAAAATATATGCCCTCAATGTTATTCGAACCCTGGTTGATTTACAATCAATGATAACAGAACCATTAGACCACAATAAAGAATTTGTTCAATTTTGTTGCCCCAAATTCTTATTAAAATTTTGGTGCCTAAAGCTTGTGCTTTTTTTTTTTAGCCTCGGGCCGGGCCTGCTCACAAGCACCTGAGAGAGCAAAAGTATGTATCTGAAATTCCTCCCACCTTCTTCAAGATGATAGGGTATATGCAATGAGACTTACACCGTCTGCAAAATGGCCGAGTTACACTGTTATTGAGCACCACCTCAAATGATTCCCAACCATATATTATAGTGCTTCTTGGCATAAGCCTTACAGTGTCTCCGAGCACACACTTTGTATGCAAACTAGCCCGGTGATCTTTACACGTATAGAACCATTTCTTTGGATCGGTTTCTTTCTCACAAATGTCACACCAATATTTACCATTTGCCTCTTCACCATAGCATAGTGAGACAGGCCAATCGTCAACTCTATGCTTTACCATTTGTGGTAAAGTGGCGCATTTGAAGTCCAAGGCAAACTTACAATCATCTTCAATGCATCTGAGCATACGAGATCCCTTCCTGTTGCAACCATTGCAGATTTCATCTTTGTTTTGTGGAATGTAATATAAGGGGTGATGGGGGTGGCTTGGATGGATATATGGCTCAGAAATTGAACCGCACGGGATATCAAATTCCTTTCTTAAATGCTTGTACCTGTAACCACTGGATATTTGACCGCAAGCATCACAATAAAATTTCTCGTTCTGGCTTGTAACTAGAGTAAGTCGGTCGTTGTGAAGCACATGCCATTTCTTTTTAGGTAGTTCACCGCAGTTCTTGTGGAGAATGAAATCACAATCCATACATGCATAGAAGGATTGGAGATAGATGGGTTGGTTTGCATACCTTGCACCGCTTGGTCTCCTCGCATAACGTCTCCTTACCATTGAATCTTAGGTAATGCTCTTTGTGGCTGAAGTGTTGTATTGTGTTGTCATCTATTTTTACATATGGCTCTATATCTTCAGTTTCCTCAGGTACTCCTTGGAGTTCTTTCCCGTTCCAGACATCTTTCCTGGTAGCACATTTGGAATGGATGACATAGCCAGGACATCTTTGACAGGAATAACCTCCATAAGTCCAATCTACCGTCTGACGACAAACTCCACAAACAGAATTCACAATACCAAGAAGAGGAGTGCGAGAAACACGGTGATCATGCCGGTTGATGTTTATGACGCATGGAAGGCTAAGACAATCATGATGAATCGTGAAACCACAAGTAAAACATACGTAACGGCTTCGATCTCCTTTCAGCCCACAAGCATTACAGGTAAAAGAATCGAGTCTTGAAAGAAGGGTGAGTTGGTGATCATGAGCTTTCAAATTCAGAAGAGATTGTACCGGTGGATGAAAAACACAACGCATATCCAAGGTGAAGTTACATGAAGAGCAATGATAAAAGAACTCATCAATCTCTCTTCCGCAAAGACGACATTTTCCATCAGAATATTCTGGTAATTGACCTCGGTTGAGGAGCTTCAGAGGGTGCAAGGGGTGGTAAGAGTGGTTCACCTCTGACAGGTGTTTCACCTCTGGTGGATACCATACACAATCGATATGGAAGGATATATCACACTCATAACACTTGTAAGGAAATTGATCATCACCCGTCTTCCCACATTTAGCAGCACATTCAAACTCGACCCGCTTCTTGAAAAGGGTGAGCTTATGGTGGTGCATTTCGGGAATCTCCAAAACATCTGATGGCGTGTACCTGGCACAGTATAGATCTATGTCGAAGTCACAGATCTTACACCAATAGAAATGATTCACGATAGACCTTCTACACAAATCACAACGCTTAACCCCTCCAGAAGTAGTCCTACGCTCAAGAGGGTGAGCGGGATGAGATTGGTGTTGGATGATTGATTCAGAAGGCTTGTCACCACACTTCTTGTGGACGAAAAAATCACAGATCTTGCAGTAGTAGCCATCAGTGACAGAATCGAAGCGTCCACAGCAATCACCTTTCCCCAAATCATTCCAAGGCATCATAGGATGCTCGTGGATATATGGTAGCGAAACTTCCTCAGGATACATGATCGTAAACTACTAGAATCAGTGGGAAGGAGAAGAAGAAGAAAAGTTAGATCTGAAATCTCAAAGTGATGCTCTTTCTCTCGCTCTAGTCTCTCCACTCACAGTCTTTGCTAGCTGGAGAGTCGTGTCCTTTAAGCCTTTAAACGGGGACCTACTTTTTCTTTTTCTTGTCGGATGCGTCATACTTTAAACGGGGACCTACTATAAAATTGGGACTTTTAGTAATAGGGTGAATAGTGATAAAGGTTTTGGCGTTTTGAGAATCACAGTTGCACGGGCTTTACGTGTTTGGATAAATATTATTTTGATANCAATCACAGTTGCACGGGCTTTATGTGTTTGGATAAATATTATTTTGATATTTTCTGTGAAACCATAAACAACAATGACCTTTCCTCATATCATTCCAAGGCATCATAAGGTTGTCGTGGATCAGTGGCAGTAGATACTCCTCAGAGTCCATGATCGAAGGAAGAAGAAAGGTTAAATGTGTATCCCCTCAAAGCTANCAGTCTTTGCTAGCTGGAGAGTCGTGTCCTTTAAGCCTTTAAACGGGGACCTACTTTTTCTTTTTCTTGTCGGATGCGTCATACTTTAAACGGGGACCTACTATAAAATTGGGACTTTTAGTAATAGGGTGAATAGTGATAAAGGTTTTGGCGTTTTGAGAATCACAGTTGCACGGGCTTTACGTGTTTGGATAAATATTATTTTGATATTTTCTGTGAAACCATAAACAACAATGACCTTTCCTCATATCATTCCAAGGGATCATAAGGTTGTCGTGGATCAGTGGCAGTAGATACTCCTCAGAGTCCATGATCGAAGGAAGAAGAAAGGTTAAATGTGTATCCCCTCAAAGCTAATAGCATTTCAGATCAGTAGGTGTAAAATATCTACTTATACTGTTTTCAAGTCTCTATCCCTAGCCACTCAAACACTGTCCTGTCTAGTCCACTGATGAATGCATGACATTTCACAATAAAAACATCCTATGATGATCTCATTAATGCTCTAAACGCTCATATATGTTCTACAATAAAATACACAGCTAATGGCGTGATAACATATGATTTCGGTCACGTTATATTGAATGACTTACCTTCCTTTATGAAAGGGTAAGTCTCAAACACTAAGCTTAGGGCAGAAATCAAAACTTGCAAAAGGAGATGTAAACTCGTCAAAACAAGCCATCCTGATACGCTCTGGAGTCGCAGGAGTGTCCAGTGGGAACCATTTGTTGTTAAGACCCATCTCGGTTCTAGACGCATTGATCGCATCTTTAATCGCAAAGAAAACTGATGATGCCAAGAAAAACGGAGGCTCACCAACTGCTTTTGATGAATGTATTCCCTTTGCATTAGGATTACCCTATAACGGAAACCTCTTGGGTCAGTCTCTACACTAGCAAGTCAAAAAGCTTTTGGTTGATTTTTATTGTTGCATATACCTTGAGAAGAGAAACCTTCAAGCTGAAGGGCATGTCGTTAATGGAAGGTATTTTGTAGTTTCCAGGTCCACACGTGAGTAAAGTTCCCGGTTTAATCCATTTATGAGCTGCATCTCCCCATTTGGTTTCCTCTAGAGCTACCCAACCTAGCCCTTGTATAAATGCTCCTTCTATCTGCAAAATGAAGTTTTTTCAGAATTCAGAAACAATACACTCTTTTCTTATGATTTTCAGTGGATTAATTCAAGAAGAAGAAGAGTGCATACTTGTCCAATATCGAGGGCTGGGTTGAGAGAATATCCGAGGTCCAACATTATATCAACTGTTCTGGTATGAAAATCGCCAGTTAATGTATCAATCTCAACTTCAGCAAATGCAGCTCCATAGGTGTAATATCTAAATGGGTTTCCTTTCCCAGATATCCAATCAAAGCCAATGTCGGAAACAATGTGAAAACCGTGAGCAGAGAGGTCTATTCGTTCAAAATAGCACGCACTTGCCAACTACATAACACTCAGAAAGTTTCAGACGACAAAAGTTTTTCATTTAAATGCAAAGAAATTCAAGAATTCAACGAGAATTACCTCAGCAAAAGAGTTGAAACTGATCTTAGAAGCAACAGGATCCATTCGTGCTTTAATCTGCTTACAAGCGTCCAAAACTGCAGCACCGTACATGTCAGAGCTCATAGAAGCAGCAGTTGGTGATGCATTTGGAACCTATGAAGAGAGACCACAATCCATAAGATAGCAAGAACAGTTTTGTGCCTTATTGTGAGTCGCTCTGCTTGAAACAGAGTTACATCTCAAAACTTTAGCAGATAATATTAATATACCTTGTCGGTGCTTGTCTCTGACACAAAAACCGAACTAAGGGGAATGTTAAAGGCGGATGCGGCTACTTGGGCAACCTTTGTATGCAATCCTTGACCCATTTCCACACCTCCATGTGTCACCAAAACAGTACCGTCGGTGTAAACATGAACAAGAGCACCAGCCTAAAACAACAGTGTCAAAATAGATCAGTATACAAAAACTAAGGTTCTAGTTTTGCAAGGAATGCTAGTGCAAGAACGAGATTCCCACCGCAGTTTCTTTGTATTCTTTACAAAAACAGTTTTTGGATGGATAAGTAATTTCCAAACCAGGAAAGGAAACTACCTAAAACTAAAGTTACCTGGTTCATGAACTTTTTGGTAAATGATACGCCAAATTTTGTGGGAATCATAGCCACACCACGCTTTTTCCACCGATTCTGACTATTGAAATCATCGACTTCTCGACGAGCCTTTAGAAAGTTGCAGGATATTTTCAGCTCCTTCCAGAGCTGATGCAGTGTGCAATGCTGGAGATGCTGAGAATAATGTGTGATAGAACCTTCAACTTGAAAGTTCAATTCCTAAAGTAAAGTACAAACCCAAAAAAATATCAAAATAAGAAACTGATGATAGAAGGACAAATTCCTACAAACTTTCATGAAACTGAAAATAGAAGGACAAATTCCTACAAACTATCAGGAAAATGAAAGATGATTAAGAAAATATTTAACTCACTCTGATTTCTTCAGGGCTTCTCTTAAGTTCAGCTGCGATTCTCTGAATCCAGTTTTCAGTTATAAGCATACCTTGGGGACCTCCAAACCCTCTGAANGGACAAATTCCTACGAACTTTCATGAAACTGATGATAGAAGGACAAATTCCTACAAACTATCAGGAAAATGAAAGATGATTAAGAAAATATTTAACTCACTCTGATTTCTTCAGGGCTTCTCTTAAGTTCAGCTGCGATTCTCTGAATCCAGTTTTCAGTTATAAGCATACCTTGGGGACCTCCAAACCCTCTGAAAGCAGTGTTGCTGGGAAAATTAGTGAAGCAAACGTTTCCTTTGATCCTCACATGTGGGATCTCATAAACATTATCCGAGTGAAACATGGCAATTTCGAGAACAGCCTGGGAAAGATCCAAAGAGTTTCCTCCATTGTTGTAGATTTCAAGGTCATAAGCCAATATTTTTCCTTCATTTGTAAACCCAACCTGTAAATGGTAGCAGACTAACAATTAAAAAGGAATTTTTTTTTCTTTTGTCTAATCATATTTAATTAGTAAGCCAAACTCNCGAATTTTTTTTTTCTTTTGTCTAATCATATTTAATTAGTAAGCCAAACTCTTTTCTTTGATTGTTAACTGCTTTCAGCTATTTCCAATCAATGAAACGGAATCTGCAGACTAATGGATTCCAGTACTACANGGAATTTTTTTTTCTTTTGTCTAATCATATTTAATTAGTAAGCCAAACTCTTTCTTTGATTGTTAACTGCTTTCAGTTATTTCCAATCAATGAAACGGAATCTGCAGACTAATGGATTCCAGTACTACAGAGTTCCAGAGAAAAACTTGAAACAAGAGAACNAGAGTTCCAGAGAAAAACTTGAAACAAGAGAACAATACCTTGTATTTTCCAACAAAACTATGACGGTGACCAGATATCATCATGTCCACATCTCTGTCCAGTATGAGTTTCACGGGTCGATTCAGTAGGTAGGAAGGAACAGAAGCTGCAGCAGCTATGAAGGCAGATCTTGTTTCCTTACCACCAAAGCCACCGCCAATTCGTTTGGTTTTGCATACAACTTTAGACATTGGAAGGCCGAGCACATCAGAAACATATTTCTGGTGCCTATGAGGATCCTACATAAACAACCAATATTGCGTAAGCAGAAACAAAATTATCAGCTTTCTAGTTAGAGACCAACGCCTTGGAGCTAACTTGATTGGAAAAATATGAATTCTTTGGTGAAAATGTTCTGTTGCAGAGAGCATATGGCCATCTACTGCCTACTGGTCTTCGAAAACAGATATAAAGTGAATTTGACTGAATGAAGCATGACAGAAAGCTATCCTAATTTTAACTCTTGATATAAAAAAAAATTAGATGCCATAAGTTCTAAATAATATGCTTACTTGAGTGGATGAGATCATATGAACTTCGTTGCCTCCATCAATTGTCCAAACCAAACTACCATGAGGCTCCATATAAAAATGTTCTTGACCACCCATTTGAACCTCTCCCTCTATAATCCTGTCACACTGACCCGATTGGAAGCATAGCTCTACATCCCCTTTTCTTAAGAGTTTTTCTGTGTTTGGGTGGAAACTTTTCGCATCAATAGCCTCCTTGATTGATAATATCGCTGGTAATTCTTCATACTCAACTTCAACTTTCCCTGCCGCAGTTTTTGCATTTTCATGAGTATCCGCAACAACCACACCAATGACCTGAAAGAGCCAGATGCAATTTGATGAAATAATAGGGAAGAAAAAGAAACACAACCAAATCAGTAGATATATACAAGAAATTTCTTTTACTTCTCGGTGATAAAAAACTGTATTTTTGCAAGAAAATCAATTCTATATGCATAAACCTTGCTATTTTACTTCCTGGTGATAAAGAATAGCCTGAAGAACTGAGACAAACAAAAGGCTCCCCATCCAGTATACAAGGAAAAGCTAAGAAAGAAGGTGAAAACACTTAAGTTTCATATTTTCTTACTTGTCCCACACATGTGACCACGTCTGTAGCAAACAATTCTTCGTCAGCAACAACTGGTCCAATCATATTACCTGCTGGAACATCTTTGGCAAGAAACAAACCAGCAAATCCAGGCGAAGATTTGGCTGCAGAATGATCAATTGAAAGTATGCGGGCATGTGGCATTTTGCTTAGCACTAAGACAGCATGCAAGGTATTAGGAGGCACTGGGGTATCATCAGTATATTCCGCCTCCCCTGTGACCTACATGAAAACACACGAGTGTTGAGCTATTGTATTATGCTAGAAACAACAACTCTACTGTCGAGCCTCTTATTCTCTTCTACTCTGATCACAAAGATCAATCATCAAGACATATGTTACCCAAGAAGAAAAGCATACCGCTTGAATTGACGTGTACAAGAAACCAACTAGTAAGAGAATCAATGTGAAGAAAAAAATTCAGTTAATTGGATGGATGACATACCTGCATTCTCGCCGAAAGATGGACTTCAGGCAAACCAACAGATATTCCCTGTTTTAAGGTTTTATAGTCTTGTCTTCCAACTCTACTTTGCCGAGGAAAAGGTTGCATAGCCGACATATGGGAGGATGGGAAGGTCTCTACAGTTTGCTTTACACTATGTATATGATGGGAAACCCATAAGAAAAATTTAAAGAAGAAGCTCAGAGTTAGAGATTTCCGAAACTCCACCATTCCCCCAGGAGCATCTTCATTAATTAAAACATCGCTTTGTATAACCCTTAACGCATCTTGCAGAAGACCTTTATTCCAGTTCTTGCCGATTAGAAATTCCTCAGTCTTTCTAGCACACAAAGAAACTGGAGCAACCCCACCAAAAGCAATTGATGCGTCAGAAACGAACAGTTCTTGGCCTCTCTCTTCAAGAAACACACGCATTCCACCATTGACAATAGCTATATCATCATCCCTACGGTGGGCCTGTTTAAATTCTTTCACATACTCCAAGGGCCTTGTCCATGGAAGGAATACTGACAACAAGATCTCGTGGCTTTCCATATCCACTTTACGATAACCAACGAAGAAATCTTTTGCAGATATAGACCTAACACCTCCATTGCAGTTGATTATCCGGAATTCTGCTCTTGATGCCATCCAAAGAGGATTTAAATCAGATACTGGACTAGCTGTACAGATGTTTCCACCAATGCAAGCAACATTTCTTATTTGCGTCCCAGCAAACCACTTCAGCTGTTCAATAAAAGCTACGCAAGCCGATGTTTCATGTGCAGGACGCTTCTTTACAACCCTCCTGAATAGTCTAAGGAGTTCAGAAAGTCTCAAAGCAGAACCAAATTCCAACCCGTTGTCATTAATATTCACTGTGTTGAGTTCTGGGACTTGAGCAACAGATATTAGCACCTGATACTGTAACCTCTTCAATCTCATTTCGATTCCCACCTCTGTATTACCTACTATTAATTTTGCATGAGGATGTTTTGCTTTAAGATCTAGCAAGTTCTGAAGCCTTACGGGTCTGTACCACATAAGCCCTCCATTTCCTCTCATCTTTAAAGGAGCTAATTTCCGCAGTAAAAGTTCAGGAGGGAAAATAAGCTCCTTATCTTTATACTTGGCTCCATCTACATCACTATAAGAGATAGGCTGAAATCTACCTTCACTACAAGTATCCGATTCATTTGTTGCTCTTGATCCACATGAACAAGGTTTGCCAGTAGATGGACAAATACTTGAACCATCTTGAAGGCTAAGTGAAGACTGACCACTGTATAGAGCATCGTTAGTTTTTGCAAACACCCGAAACGCATCAACAATCGGTCTGTAACCAGTACAACGACACAAATTTCCCGCAAGGCATTCTTCAATCTCCTCTTCAGAAGGTGAATTTTGATTCGACCTCAATAACGCATACATCGACATGATAAACCCAGGAGTACAAAACCCGCATTGGGAACCATGAGAAGATGCCAATGACTCCTGAGAGAATAAGAACATATCCCGTTTAAGCAACATAGATTCTCCAAAATTGAGAAGAAACTAGAACTCTAGAGAACTGCTGCACAAGTAAATTTACCTGAACTGGGTGCAAGCCAAGTCTGCGATGACCAACTCCCTCAATGGATATAACATGCATTCCTTCGACAGAATAGAGAGGGGCTAAGCAAGCATTGACAGAGTAATGCCTGCAATTCAAAAAAAATTGAAGGAGAAAGAATCAACAAGAAGGCATAAACTAAGCCAAACTAAAACCAAGGTATATAGAAAAAGAGACGCACACGCATCTGTTTGCTTGTCTGTCATAATTAGACACCATCACCGTGCAAGCTCCACAACCACCTTCGCCACACCCCAGCTTTGTCCCGGTCAGTCCTAAATCTAAAATAAACAAGAAAATTTTAGCAAGTTTTAAAAAAACTTTATGCTCAGTCTTGAAGCATAGTCTAACTAAGATGAACACTAACAATCTTTAAACTAAACTAAGAGACATAAAGAGTAAATGGATTTGTTGAAATCCGAAATTCCACAACTAAAGTAACTGCCACAAACACAAATTCCCAAACACAAGAATTTAGTCTAAAAGTGAACTTGTTGAGTAGTTTGAATCATTTTCAATACTAAACCAAAGAACAAAACAACAGTAGAGTCAAGTGATCATACCTCTGAGATATTCAAGAAGAGTCATATGAGCGAAGCCATCAGGCAACACTCTACGAACTCCATTAACATACAGAATCGCCTCCATAAACCCATCTCCCATCTCTCCTTCCTTCTCCAGTGAACCCATAACACAAAATGATAATCTTTTGACATAAGAGTACTAAATCAAGAAAATGGAGAAAAATCATTGTTGCTCAAGTCAAAGTCAAGCACAATTGAGAAACTAAAAAAGAGCATCATTTTCTCCTTTTCTGATTAGAATATTCCCAAATCTAAGTACTGTTCTTAGTCGTTAGCCAAACGATGTTGAAATTTCGACCGTTGAAAGTTCCATTCGTGGCCCAGCGACGTGAAACGACAACGCCTACATTTGATCTCTCTTT
>OVAP01007606.1:0-10617 GCA_900406295.1 Aurinia saxatilis
CTTAGGCTAATGGGCCCTATAATGGGCATCCACAAATGGGTTCATAACAGAAAACATGTTTTCAGAACCAAAAGAGGGAGAGAGATAAAAGTGGTGATGTCAATCAGGGTCGGGTCTGGGCCAAGCCCAATGAAACATCAGCCTTGACCCCTATTTTCAAGAGGCCCGTACAGATACAAAATTTCATATATACACACATAAATATCCATCAACATATCTCACATTTTGGTTCACTTTATAATTATTTAGGTTCATCTGAAAAATATATGGCCCAATACCATAAAAGAAAAATAAAAAACAAAAACCTAAAACTCTTTCTTCTCCAAAATCGTGAATGTTTTTCTGGTCATAACCTTTATTTTTCTCTCAGCAGTTAGTACCATTCACTCTCACAAAACAGTGGCCCCATTTTTGTATTTTGTCTATGGCCCTAATTTTTTCAGGGCCGACCCTGATGTCAATCTAGCTCATGGTCAATACGGACCAAATGTCGTTAGTGGAACATAAATTTCAAGCTCCGGTTTACCAGTGATTTTCCTAGTAAAAATACATGAACGGCGCTTCGAAATGGTAGTTGGTCTTTATTGAGATCTCGTAATACTCAAGTTTCCAAGTCGTAGAGAAATCGAGGGGATAAATATGGACACCAACACTAGCTGAACATCAAAATTATTTTCGTCATTTTTTATCGTTATTAACGTGTATTTGTCATACCATTTGATCAAAAAAAATATTCACTAAAATATGAAACTGATATTGTTTTAAAAAAAAAAAATTGCATTAGTAGAACATGGAAAATACGAGTTTGGAGAAATTTCATGTCTCTCAAACTTATGGTAAAGTTTTTTTTTGGTTCATAACAAATTAGATGTTGCCAAAATGAAAAACATGCTTTCGTAACCCTATATTGATTTTTTTGTTTAGAAAGCCAGATCTTTTGTTTATTTAAAATCTACAAACCTTATTTTGTGGATATTCAATTCAGAATATTGATCATTATAATTATAATATCTTAATCGAGAAAAATGTAAACAACAATTTTTTATGTTAAATGGATTGTGAGAATTCATTTAGTAATGATGTAAACATTTCTAAAACACAAAAAATATCCATGATATCTATTGTTACTAAAACAAATTTCTTATTTTTAAGTAATATCTTAATAACATAAATTTTAAATTATTTCAGTAATATTAGATTGAGGAAAATAAGTCAAAATTCATAACGAAATACATTTAATGTTATTTTGGTAGAATTAAATCTTTACGAAATTCATAACGCAATACATTTATTGTCGTCACTAATTCGAATAGATATTCTTTACGTTTGCAGTTTACAAAAAATATTTAAGGAACTATAGATGATAAAAACAAATGACTAAAATAATAAAACCACATCTACAAAATACTTATTTAATACCAAACAAATTAATCATGCTACATTTTCTTATATAGTTTTAGCTTACAGTTATATTTTCATTTTTGCCTCAGTTCAATATTATATGGCGTATATGACAAAAAGAAGATAGAATTTTAAACATTTGAGTGTTGTTATTTCAATAAAATTCGATGTTGCTTATTTTGTTTTATCCATATATTCAAAAAAAAAACGTCCACGAATAAACAACCTCTCGTCGGAAAAAATATCTTCACTTCTTCTCGACCTCCAAAAACCGAGCAAACATGGCGGCAAGCTCCGTCGCTGTACTTCCCATGTTTAATCACACTTCCACAACGAAAAGATCTTCTTCTTCGAAACTCGTCCGCTTCTGGAACCTTCCCAAATTGAAACACCGATTCACAAAACATTCGAATCCTCGTACTCCGGAACTCTCTATCTCCTTCTCACTCAACAATCAATTGGTCGATGATGATGGTGATGACGATTCCTCCGACGCTGGATTCTTTCTCGGAACCAATACAATCGCTGATTTCATGAGGTTCAAACGCCAATCTGTGGGTAACAATGGCTCTAGTGAGTTACAGACTGCAATTGTTAGTTATAAGAAACGTTTCCCTTGGATTCTTCTTAACCCTTTTCTTCAGGTACCTCACAATCTCAGTTACTTTCGAATTCGAACATAAATTTTGAACCTTTCTGTAACATCTCTGTGTTTGCAGGTTGATTTGGTGTCAACAATTCATATTGCAGATAAAGAGTGAGTGATGAGATTCTTGTATTGGCATAAGGTTCTTAGGTTCTTTGTAAAGAAATGGTTTTGATGTGTGTGTTGGTGTTGGGTTTTGTAGGTACTTTAAAACTTTGCAGAAGGAGCTTGAGCCATATGATTCGATCTTGTATGAGATGGTGGCTAGTAAGGAGGTATTGGAGAACAGGAGGAACCCAATTGCAGCTAAGAGGCTTAAGAGTTCACGTCCAAAGGGGTTTAATATTCTTGGGTTTATTCAGAGGCAGATGGCTAGGACGTTAACACTTGATTTTCAGCTTGATTGTCTTGATTATGAAGCTGAGAATTGGTACCATGCGGATCTCGATTACGACACTTTCAGGTTGCTTCAGGTGTGGTTTCCTAAGATGAGTTATGTCTTGGCTAAACCAGTAAAATTGCCTAGCTTTGATGGTTGCTCGTCGTTTTCCACATCTTAGCTTGTATCATGGTTGTATTATTTGGGAATATGAGAAGCTTGTTTACTTCAGTGCCTCCAGAATGCGAGTTTTGAGTTGAATGATGTCTGATTAGTCTTTGTTGGTGCTGTTTTATACTTGGTACAGATAGAGAAAGGTGAAAGCTTCTTCTCGTTTGCAAAGGATATGACTATTAGATCGACGAAAGCCATGATACAGCCAGCTTTTTCAACTGAAGGTCTTGATCCTCTGAGGTTGAAGCTTCGATGGTTTTCACGGGTTTTCCCTATGCCTCTTGTGGGTCTTTTCCTTATCGGAGCTTATTGTGCTGACTTTGATCAGACGTCAGACTATCCAGAATTAGAAGCACTTTCACGGCTTGACTTTGGAGCTGCTATGAAGGTTTTCCTTGCTAAGAGATTGACATCTGAGTAAGCACTGTCTTCTAAATATGTCTGATATCATATCATAAGCTATTCGAGATTCCTCCATTTCCAGTCACTTGTAGGCCAGAGAAACTAACAGTTATATCTTAATATGTTGTGAAGGCTAACGCTGGAGACATCAGAGATAGAGGAGAAATCCGTCATCATTGGCGAGAGAAACCGAGTAGCTACAGAAGCTCTAAAGAAAGCAATAGAGCAAGGGCACAACAGAATTGCAATTCTGTATGGAGGAGGCCACATGCCTGACTTGGGAAGACGACTCCGAGAAGAGTTTGATCTTGTTCCTTCCGAGGTAAGATGGGTAACAGCTTGGTCTATAAGAAATCCACTAGACTCGGAGATTACTTCATATCCGATGCTTAGAAGGATGGCTGAGGTTCTGCGTTGGCCATTAAACCGGTACCAAACCTTGGCATTGCTAATTTTTTCATCTGTACTTGCACTGGATCTCTGCTTTTGGGAGCTCTTCGTTAATTCCACCATTGACTGGGCTTCTCAGATAGGTGCAGAGTTGTACCAGTTTGTAGATAATACAAAAATTGTATGAAAGCTCTTTGTATTTACAGAAACATGTATTTATGTATAAACACTATCAAATAACTTTTACAATCCCCAAATGTATTGATCACAAATAGCTCTGATCTTACTAACATTAATAGTTGTTGTCTTTAGCTGAAAACTAAACATATATAAAAAAAAAAAAAATCCATATTACTAGTTATCTTTTTCTTCGTTTCTTAGTTTAGTTAATTTTGAATTACTTTTGAGAAATTAGAATAAAACTATTTTCATTGTGTCTTACGTTTTGTCGTAAATTCATCATTAACGGTCCGACACTACATATCTCTTTGAAGGCGTGTTTTTGGCCAAAAGTGGATCTAGTGATTGCTTGTGTTGTGTCCGAAAAACTAATTTTTGTATATTCTGTAATTAATCAATGGTATAGCTCACTGATTTAATCGGTAAATAAATTGCCTTTTATGAAATTGAAGAAAAAAGTTGATTGGTTTGTTAACCCACTTGTACAGTTGTATACTCATACATCAATGATAAGATCCAAAAATGATCATAAACACGGCATTGCAAAAATGATAAAAATTACACGACGTGACTAAACGACTGTTAACAGATAATAAAACTAAAAATGCTGGCTAATCCAGAATATGTTTAGACTTAGTTAAGAGTCGGCGTCTTACATGCCCCCTACTAAACAAAACTTTCATCCTTCTTTTATTTATCCGTTGACTCTAGATTATTTATTTATTTATATCCGTTTTGACGAAAAACTTAATCATGAAAATGGTCAGAATTTTATGTATATGTTTTCTAATGTTACAATTTTCTTTTTTTGTTTTGCCAATGTTATGAATAAAACATAGAAAGCTAAAACTCGACATACTTAAAAAAAATAGTTGTAAATATTGTAAGGCTTTATTGTTATATGTCTACTACTTACATAACCGATCATCCAAAATCCCATACGTACAATACCACCGGATGAAGGTGTTAAGATTGATCTCTTCGTACTCCTAAATTCAATTTTCGACAAAAGAAATATTTTACGCTATATCATAAGGTCTATGATCTAGGAAGGATTACGATCGAAACCCGAATTCTTTCTAGTTTACGAAAAAATCATATACACGATTAGTTTAAAAACTTCGGACTTTTTTAGATTCAAATTGTATTTGTGATTTATAATCTTCTAATCGTGTATATGGTTATAACCATATACCATGTATTAGTTCACCGGTTTACTTAAATTTCTCTAGGTTTAAATTATCAATAAAATTCTTATTGACCAATATATTAGGCTAGCTAGTCTACTACTGAATTAAGAGTGAAAAATATATAAAATTCAAACAAGATATCTTCTATATATAAAAGAAGAAGATATCATTATGTTCATTTACCTTTAACCGTCCTTGTAAAATAAACATTATTTAATTTCTGAAGACATGCACCGCACGTTGTCTCGTTAGCCCTAGAAAACGAGATCAACCTTTCTCTTTTCCACCAAACTCAAAAAAAAACACAAAACTGAAAAAACAGAGAAACCAAAAAATAAAATATACACAACACAAAGTATATTTTTGCTTCTTTGTGTTTTTCATTTTCTGTTTTCACTCGGTGGTGAGCTAACAAAGAGACAAGGGAAGGCGAAAAGGACTAGTTCTTTAATCTGTACGTCTTCTTTTGCTTTCTTCTCTTCCAATTTTTTTATATACATTTTGAGAAAAAACAAAAAAGAAAGAGAGAAAATATAAGAGTGTTGTGTGTGTGTGGAGAGATATATAAATAAATTGAGAGGAGTATATTTTGGGAATGGTGCGGACATTAGGACGTAAACTAAGCTGGCCAAGATCTTTCAGTTTTAGAAAGATGTTCGATGGTCGCAACTCTGGAAACTCTTCCTTCTCTTCTCGTGGCGATGGCAAGCATACCCTGGAGCGCGAGCTTTCCATACATCCTTCACCATCGGACGATGATGTGACTCGTAGGAAAAAGCTTAACAGGATATCAGGTATATATTTTACCACGTTCATATATCTTCATCTTATGTAAATTAAAGTTTTATAGCATTTCTTTAGATATACGGACCTGGATCTAAATGTTAAGCTATAAAGTTTCATCATAAGATTAGAGAAGAATGATTCAAATCTTTTAATGGTTTATGATTCTTCTTCCCTTTGTATATGCACAAGACTAGCTAGAGCCCCCGTTTTTAATTATGATTTGCGACATAAATCCAAGTTTGGACAATGAAAAAAAAAAAATAGTTTGACATAAAACAAAGTCTATAGTCATAGCCCTGAAATGTGATTTCTATAGTCACATTTACGGCTTCCAAAAGTCTATAGTCATAGTCCTGATTGCGTATATTACTTTGGATTTTGATATGAGATCTATATCGGTTATAAAAATTTGATTAATGAGTATAATTGTAACTTAGTCATATCTTGATATCACAATTATTTTTAAGGATGTTGGATTCCTAGCAACATTTATGATGATATCTGTTTAATCTCAGACATAGAAGCGATGAAGGAAAGATTTGCAAAACTGCTGCTTGGGGAGGACATGTCAGGTGGTGGGCAAGGTGTGACCTCTGCGGTAGCTTTGTCAAATGCCATCACCAACCTTGCTGGTATATATATATTTGACAACACCATACTTAAAATGTCAATAACTAAATTAACAATCAAATGGTTTAACAGTTCACAAATTAACTATATATGTTGCTTTGGTATTGGCAGCTTCGATGTTTGGGGATCAGATGAAATTGCAGCCTATGTACCCGGAGACAAAAGAGACTTGGAGGAAAGAAATGGATTGGTTATTATCCGTGGTTGATCACATTGTCCAGTTTGTTCCTTCTAAACAAGCCTCCAAAAATGGTGGATTCACTGAGGTAAATAATGCTAATTTCTACATTGCTAGTCACACATTGTGAAACTCCTAATGACTATTTCTCTTATTAACCCTTTTATGTTCTTTTGTAGATCATGGTGACCAAACAAAGAGATGATTTGTTGGTGAACATTCCAGCACTACGCAAGCTTGACTCGGTCCTCCTTGTGAGTTTTACCAAGACTCGAACAAAATTTTTACTTAAGACAATAATCATACCATGTTAAAGATCACACACTACACCATTTGCAAATTATAAACATAAGTATAAATTTTATAGTCATTTTGTGGTTGTATCCCACTAATGATATAACTCATTTGGCAGGAGACATTGGACAACTTCAAGGATCAGAAAGACTTTTGGTATGTCCCTAGAGATGTTGAGGAAACAGAGAACAATAATGACTGGAGGAAAGATGAGAACTGGTGGCTACCAGTTGTTAAAGTTCCAGCAGATGGTCTGTCCGAAGAATCAAGAAGATGGTTACGTTCTCAAAAAGATTCTGTTGCACAAGTCCTCAAAGCTGCTATGGCCACAAATGCTCAAGTATTGTCTGAAATGCAGATTCCTGAAAACTACATTGACTCTCTTCCAAAGGTTAAAATGCTTTCTTGGTCAATGGTTGTTACTAGTTTCTACTTTTAATAAGTTTAAGTGCTGATATATAATGGTTACTCTTGTAGAATGGGAAGACAAGCCTTGGAGACTTCCTTTACAAGAGCATAACAGAGGAATACTTTGATCCTGAGTACTTCATTTCTTTCTTGGATCTTTCAACGGACCACAAAGTGCTTGATCTAAAGAACAGGATTGAAGCTTCAATGGTTATCTGGAAGAGGAAGATGAACCAAAAAGAGAAAGACGGGAAATCGCAATGGGGATCCACTGTTAGCTTAGAGAAGAGGGAGCTTTTCGAGGTCCGAGCTGAGACTATTTTGGTTATGCTCAGGCAACAATATCCTGGGTTACCACAATCCTCCCTCGAAGTCTCTAAGATTCAAAACAACAAGGTAACATAGTTGGTCCAACAATCTTTGGATACCCTTCATTAAACAAAAAATGTGTTATTTTCAAAAGTTCATTTTGGCTATGTATGGGTTTATAGGATGTCGGACAGGCGATTTTGGAGAGCTATTCAAGGGTATTAGAAAGTCTGGCTTCAAAGATAATGTCAAGAATAGAGGATGTTCTTGAAGCTGATCAGCTAGTACAAAGACAATTAATGAATGAGGCAGGGGTAAGATCAGAAAGCGAGGAAGAATCTGCATTCTCCTCGGAATTCGAAGAACCGGAGAAAGTATCAGCTGAAACACCAAACTCAAGAAAACTATCAGACTTCATAGGGTGGAGATTGTCATCAGATACAAAGAAGCATAGTTCAATGAGCGATATAGAGTTCTTCCACAAAGTTGAGCAGGAGAAGCAGCAGCCAATAATGAAGTCCCCGAGAGCTCTACCAAAGAAGTTTTCATATCTAGCAAAGTTAGAGAACATGAGAAGCCCGAGTGACAGACACTGATAGTGAAGAAGAGAAAAACACAAAGAATAGAGCAGAGGATAGAAGAAGAAGAAGAAAACAAAAAACAAAGTGATCAAGAAAGAAGAGAGATGTGTGAGAATGTGTACATATACAGGCATTGGTTTAGGATTTGGGACATGAGTCTTGGTGTTTTGTGTTAGTGAACCGATTGATCATCATGTTTGTTGCTTGTTTGGCTATTGCTTCCTGTTGGTTTTTTATTAAAGAGGGAAGTATGATTCAGTGTGGTGGAACATGTTTTGGTAATTTGGCATTGTATTGTAATGTCTATAACATTGTTTCTTGATGGATTCTGAACCTCAATTTGTATGACTAGTGTACTTTGACTATTTTTGTATTTGAAGTCTATTCAATTACAAGACAATCTTAGGCAAAGACCATTTTATATGCAAAATTTAAAATAAGAGAAAATGAAGCAAAAAAATAAGAGAAAATTAAGCAAGAATTAAGAAAAGCAAACAATATTAATTTTGATGTTGAATCATAAAGCTAATTAAAAACATGAATGATAAAGCTAATTAAGTTCAAGACTGTTGATGTGATTTTGATGTTGAATGATAAAGCTAATTAAAACACAATTATTTGACAAGAAATTAGATACAATTTCAATTTACTTTTTGAAAGTTTATCCAAATAAAATATTTTTCTATTCTATACACGTAAGAAGGGAAGGAGTGTAAACTTGAGAAATCGAAGAAGATGAAGTTCCAAGTAACAAATATCGTACCTAGAGAGTCAAAGGTAATGAAAAGTGACTAAAAACAAAAGTGAAGATAATGAGAAATTAAAATTTTTTTTTGACAAATCTCTATTTTTCTTATCGATAGTTTCTTTATTTTGAATTCTTTCTATTTAGCTAAATTTATTGTCCAAAGTCTTGTACAATATATAAGGGACCAAGAGATTTCTTTTGAGAATTATCAATAAGATCTATAAAATTTGATTGATAGATTGTTACATAATAAGTGGTTGAATATTACCTTAGAAATAAAATGTAAATAACTAAATTGTTAATGGAAATGAAAATTTCCCTTTAAAGCATTTAAAGTAAACTAAATACCGACAAGGGTGAAAAGAATAAAAAAAGTAGATCTGTCGACTTGGTCGTCAAGTTCAAAAAAGGTTCTCGCCCACAGTTATAAGCCCACAGTTAAATTTCACTGATCAAAAAGACGACGACGCCATTAGATTCTCTTCTTCTTCGTCTCCGATTCTCAAATCTCCTCCGTTTCTTTCAAAAAATCAATCATGGACTCCGTCTTCGCTAACGTCGCTCGTGCTCCCGAAGATCCTATTCTCGGTGTATGTACTCTCTCTCTCTCTCCGATCATCCTACTCTAGATCCGTCTTTTTACCTTTTTACGCGTTTTACATTGTTTCGATTCATCGATGGTTTAATCTGATATTGTGTTTGATTATTGTGAATGGATAGTGATTTTGATCGATGATTCTGTTGTTGTTGTTAAATAGGTGACTGTTGCTTACAATAATGATCCGAGTCCGAATAAGATCAATTTAGGTGTTGGTGCTTATCGAACTGAGGTAATTTTTGAAATTGTAGTCACCGTGATTCGTGATTAGCCGTTTTCTTGCGAGCTTAGGTTTTTGATTAGTGTTTTAATTTGGTTTTTAAAAGGAAGGGAAGCCGCTTGTTCTTGATGTGGTGAGAAGAGCAGAGCAACAGTTAGTGAATGATAAGTAAGTTTAAACAACGTTACTAGGAAGTTTGTATAGTTTTTGTAGTTCTTATTGTTGTTTTGCTAATGGTTTAAATGTTTGTGTGTAAATGCTTCAAGGTCTCGAGTGAAGGAGTACATTCCGATTGTTGGAATTTCTGATTTCAACAAATTAAGTGCCAAGCTCATCTTAGGTGCTGACAGGTAATATGTCTAGCCGTTGTGATTCAATGTCCCTTTTTAGTTCATGGTTTTCTAAATATTCCTGTTTGCTTGGCAGTCCTGCGATTAACGAGAATAGAGTTGCAACGATCCAGTGCTTGTCTGGTACTGGTTCCTTGAGAGTTGGGGCTGAGTTTCTGAAAAAGCATTACCACCAAGTAAACTTCTCGATGTTTAGTTTCGTGTCATTGAGTTAATTTTATCAAAGCACTGTTATTAATGTGGCTATTGTTCTTACAGCATGTCATTTACATTCCAAAACCAACTTGGGGAAACCATCCCAAAGTTTTCAATCTGGGAGGCTTGTCTGTGGAGTACTTCCGTTACTACGATCCTACAACCCGTGGACTTGACTTTCAAGGTTAACTTTTAACCTTTTTGTTGAATTCTTCTTGTACCGTCCTGGTTTCTTAAGTTAGTTTGCTTCTGTCATGGTTACTGCTTGATTTATCCTTCCGTTGTACTTTTAAGTGTGTTGATTATGTTATGACCTTATAATTTGAGTAAGGGCGTAACCTGAGTCAACATAAAAGACATTTGATATAGACATGACCCTCGATTTAAAAAATAAAAACAGGCTTGCTCCAGGATCTTGGGGCTGCACCATCTGGAGCTATTGTCTTGCTTCATGCATGTGCGCATAATCCTACTGGAGTTGACCCAACCCCCGAACAGTGGGAACAGATTCGTCAGTTGATGAGATCTAAAAGCTTGTTACCCTTCTTTGACAGTGCA
>OVAP01007607.1:0-10614 GCA_900406295.1 Aurinia saxatilis
CATGGATCGTGTCGTGTCCGATCAATCTCCGATGGTTCATACGGACCCAAAATGGACTAGGCTAGCAAAACCTTTACCAAAGTTATGGTCGGGGCCCATGATGGTCGTAGCTTGAACGTTTAAGTGGATCGAGAATCGGAGATGTTTCATCGAGCGTTAAGATCCTCGATGATAGGAACGGATGTTCGAGTCGTGAGTCATAGCCGTTGACTGTTTTATGCTATCAATATCCGGGGGTAGAATCCGACCCCCACAGTTAACCCGCCCAACTCTTCGTTGCTTGATTAGCGATGGAGAGTTTGATTTGATGCTTGACGATTGATGCATGTACGATGATAGTGTCCTATCGGACCGCGCATTATTCGTGTGTCGAACTAGTCTTCCGATGGATAGTTCCGTTGCAAGTAGGCCACGTTGTTCTCCACTTCGTATACGAAGAATTTTCTAATGCCCTGGCTCTCCAACCGAGACATTTCCCACCAAAAAGCTTCTATTTAAGAAAGGATCCTTCCTCACTTCTAATCAAGGTTTTCATTTATGAATTTTCCAAGTCTCCAAGGTTTACCAGGTAACTCCCTGCTCTTCTCTCTGATCTTGATGTTCTTCATGCTTTAATGATGTGACTTGGTAGTTTTAGTTTTGGTAGAAACTGTCATGCTTGGGTAGATTGCTAAGAATCCAGGTGTTTGCAGAATTTGAATCCCCTAGAGTTTAGGATCTAGGTAACGTAGTTGTCATGGGGATATCGGAACGTTATTCACCTTTGTATCCCTTCCCATGCTTAGAGAGTAGAGCGGAAGATGGATGATGATTGCAATAGCTATGGTCGTAAGGATCATATATCGAAGAAGGCGCGAACCATGTTCAAGAAGAAGAGGCATGGACACCGGTCGGAAAGATCGGACCATGACTCACGTTCGGATGTGGGACATGGCGACTCCAAAGGCGATCTTTGGTCGGAGTTTCTCGCCGAACGCTCGCGTTGGCTCGAGTACAAGTCGACCTTGAATGCTCAGGACGTGGGTTGTGCTGAAGGTTTGTGGCCCGTGACCCACAGAATGGACGTGGGCCGCGTAAGCCACAATCAGACGTACGCCGCAAACCACGATCAGTCGGGACTTGCGGGCCACCTAAATGGATCGGTAGTCACAAGCAGGTCGTATGTCTTCGGGGGATGCTCGAAGGTCAAGTTAGAGAAGCCGGACATGTACGATTTTCATGATTTTGTTGGGGGGCCGCCTACCGAAGGTCAGGATGAGACTCCGATTGACATCAAGGCTGAGATGATGGATTTCGAAATCTTTTGTGCCAAGATGGACGTCGCTGATCGTATGATTGCGGAGGAACGCGCTGGTCGGAACGTCAGGGCCGGAGGAAAGACCACGACGAGGGTCAAGCCGGATCCACCAGGATCAACGACTTCGGATAAGTCATCAATCGACGATCTTTGGAGGGTGTTTCGTATACCCTACGATGTTGAAATCGTCATTCCCGGTTCTGGTGATCGAGTCGAAAAGGCCCCTCGGGGATACTTCAGTTTATACGAGAGCTTCTTCTACGAGAGTTTTCTTTGGTTACCGCTTCCTAAGGTTTTTGCTAAGTTCCTCGCACGGTGCGGATTATAAATCTCCCAACTTCCTCCGAATGGGATTCGGCACCTGGTTGGGATCCTGGTCCGTAGCATCGAGTGCGGGGCTCGGATCGGAGTCGATTTCCTGTCGGATGCTCTGGCTATTCGGGGGATTAAGGTAACTCTCAAGTATTCCCTTTCCAGAAAGCGATATGAGGGCATCATAACTGCCCTTCCAGGGAAGGTTCCTCATTGGGAGGAGAAATTCTTTTATGTCAAGGCCGATTGCCATTCCGTTGAAGGGAAAAACTCCTATCGAATGAGATCTCGATGGGGGACCGTAGGTCTTTTTGCATGATAACACATATTAGTCATTTGTTGCTTGTATGTTTACTGATCTTTGATCTTTTGCATGCAGTGATCTATCCGTTGGTGCAGCGAGACGAGTACTCTCCGAGTTGCGCGATCAGTTTCGGGGGCGTTCAAGCCATTAGGAAGAAACTTTCTCGCTGGACAGAGTTGAGCGGGCCCGCTTCCGTTTGCCTGGATACGATTCTCCTCCTTGTACGGAAGATCCCCTTGAAGGTATGAAGAAAAGTAACTCTCATTGATTCGATTATGTTGGGCGGATCGTCCTGCGGCGCTGGGACTCATTCCGGCGAGGCTCGCGTTGCTGGACGTAGGGGCCTCGCCAGGAGTTCTGTCCTCCCTCCGAGGGAAGTCGTGATTGGTACCAAACCCGTGGGTACCCCGTGTAGTATTGACAAAGGTAAGCGCGTTGCGGACGCTGATGCGGGGAAGAAGGCCACGAGGGTAGCAAAGGATTCTTCTTTGGTAATCGAGGAAGAAGATCCTTCCGATGCGGGCCCTGATGTTTCTGAGCCCCCGATGTCTGCCCCGCCTATCATGGATGGTCGAGCCTTTGCGGGCCAGTACTTCGCCCATGTGGTTCGTGCTGGGAACCCGCCTGTGCCGGTGGAATTTCTGCATCATCAGGAGCGCTACTTGGATGCTTCGAGCGCTGGGATCGATGTAAGCAATCTCCGACTTTGCTTTGATGATCTCGTTCTGAATCGTATCTTTTGACTTATTTGTTTTATGAATGCAGTTCATCGCGCACCAGAACCTGCTGGTGACTAGCTATCAGACGGACATCGATGGCCTCCAGGCGGACAAGGTGAGACTTGAGGAGCATCTGGCCGTCCTTAAGACGGAGACTGAGGGGCGCCGTCTTAATATCGAGCAGCTGGAAGACCAGGTGAAGCTGCAGAAGAAGCATGCCGCCAAGCACAAGAGGAAGGCAGCTAAGGAGGCTTCGGATGCTACAGATCTTCGCGCGATGATGGCCAATATCGACAAAAGGTTTTTTCGTCGCGTTGAGTGTACTCAGGCCAAGGTCATCTGTCTGAAGGAGGAGCTAGCCACGCAGATGGCCATGCATTACCAGGTGAATCACATGGACGATTTATCTTGTTTCCGTTTATATTGTATGTTCTCATTCAAACTTTGTCTTGCTTCAGGTTGAGGATTCTCTCAAACTGGTGAGGCTTATGAGGGGGTTAGGCTCCCCCCGACGTTGAGGACCTGGAAGTCAGCTTGTCCGAGAGGGAGGTGATGTACCAGGACGGTGCTTCCGAGTATGAGTCCTTTTTCAATGAAATCGTTGGGGACTTATCGTCGATGTTCAAGTCGCAAGTCGGACTGTAGGTCGGTTCGATGGTCGAGGCTCCGATCGCCATTGGTTCTGCTGTGGGAGGCCATGTTCTAGAGGCTTCCGACATGATGGAGGAGGACGAGTAGGTCGCTGGTGCCCGTTGTGTTTGTTGTTCTTATGTTTTATTGGCGTTGCGATGCCTGTTTGAGACTTATTTATGTCTGAGTGTGATAACTCAGAAATGTAGTGCCTGGATGGCTTTATCCACCAAACTTGACTTATCGTAGGGACTTGTAGGTCCCATGATGTATGAATCCGAAGGTTTGTTATGTAGGAATGTCTTTGTATTGTTCTGTAGCATCGTTGGCTTCCGTTCGAGTTGTGTTGCGTTACATGAGATAGGTGATCCCACTGTTTTCCGAGTGTGGTAGTGGGACGTTGGTTGGTTTTCGAGGGCCGGGTTACGAATTCCTCTAGGGTGCTAGACTGTGCCTTAGCGATTGGAAGCTTTTTTTATGAGATGTTTCGTACCAGCGTGATGACTGAGTTTCGTTGGGTCACTTGACTTTTTACGGAGAAAGCTTAAACCAGATCCCTCCTCGTGACGCTACATCGAGGATGTACACGTGGGATATAATGACCAGCGTTGAGTTGCTGGGTTTTCAAGACAAACTATTTCTTCCACACCCCAACTCTACACATAGTGGGACCGCTTCCGACAATAGATGTCGCGCGCTTTACCATAGAGATGGTGTTCATGACCCCGGGTATATACATTGTTGTGGCCAGCAAAAATGGGGAAGTTTGCGTATGCGTATTTTTTTGTATCTCCGAAGGATCCCAACCGTCCTGAGTGCTATCATTGGTGGTGGCTTGCATTTAAGAGCTCCCGTATGGGCCCACGTTGATGTAACTTGATCACCACGAGTTGGTGCTGACACCAACCGGCTCCCCGTCAGGGGTAGTGATACCGATGCCAAAACCACGCGATCGTGTCAGCATGCTCCGTAAATCATGGATGTTTTATTGGTAGACCAGGTGTGGGACCCGCGATATGAATCAAAGCAATGTAAGGCATATGGGTTCGGTTCTAAGTCTACCTAGTTTACTGTATTTGCTATCGGAAGGGTGATTTGTTACCTGTAAAGAGATCGGAAACAGGCTTAGAGCTGTCTGAATCGTTGGTGTGGCCCAAGAGATACGTGCTGATCGAAAGTTTTCGTAAGCCCCGAAAATTAAGTTGGGTATACGAGTATACTACCCCACTCCCCCCCTTTTTAGAGGAGGGGCCAACTGCACTCGTCGTAAAGACGAGCTGCCTATGTACCCAGGAAGGGTATCAAGTCGGCTCGTAGTTCAGTTCCGCCGCTTAAAAGAGATTAAGCGTGGGTCTGAGGTTGGATATCGGAGCTGGTCGTCCGTTTTAGGCCTCTTCTGTTGCTGATGATCCTCGTTACTTCGTATCGGCTTGCGGAGCTTGTGCTCGGTTAGGAGACATATGCGAGATTCTTTCTGGCTTCCCCATAGCGTTCTGACTCTGGATGGGGTGGGGAACTTCACGCAGAGGTGGTAAGTTGAATGTACGGCCCGCATCAGACTCAACCATGGGGTTCCGAGAATCGCATTATAGATGGTTGGATGGTCCGTTACGGAGAATCGGACGATCTTCGTAACTCCTCCGGCTTAAACTGGCAGGTTGATCATGTCGATGGTCATGTAGTTTCTCCAGAGAAACCAGTGAGTGGTTTCGGAGTGATGATGATGTCGGAGGGATCGATCTTCATACGGCGTAGGTCTCCCTAAAGATAACATCCACTGAGCTATCTGTATCAATCAAAATTCTAGCCATATCGAAATCGTTAACCACGAGCCTGATCACGAGTGGATCGTTATGAGGTTGGTCGATTCCCTTAGCGCCCCTTTCGGAGAACGATATGGTGCATTCTGGATAGTTGGGCCTGCCAGATTTAGATGGTGCAGTGACCGCTTGTCGTTGGAACGCCTTGATGGATGAGACAGGTGTCCATGCAATACTGTGACCCGCCCATGATCATGTTGATCCTTTGTCATGGGCCCTCATCTTGACCGTATCCATCTGCAATTTCTCGCTTGTTCGCTTCGGCCTGAGGCTACTTGCCGGGTTGATTCTCCGGTTTTGGTAGGAAATCCTTGAGGCTGACTGCGTCTTTGAGTTCACCAGCAAGTAATTTAGCTGCTAGTCGTACACCGAGAGTCCTACAATTCTGTGTCGAGTTTCCAACTGCGTGGTGGATTTCGCAGAAAGCGTTCTCGTCGTATCCGTACTGACTCCTTGGCCTGCCTTCGGAGCGTCCACGACCACGTCTGTTGCCTCTGCCACCATTTCTTCTAGCATCGTGGGTGTTAGTTTCCCCTTCGATGACCAGGTAATTGTGGGAGCCGGGTCCCTCGTGATGGATGTACTTCAAAGATTGGGTTGGCTTCTTCATCTACTATTGGGTCGCAGAAGGCGGCGGAGCGCTGCGCGGGTTCCGTGCGGGAGCGTGGATTGCTCGAAGAACTTGCATCTCCTCCTCGTTGACTATGAAGTTGTTGGCGAGATGCAAAGCGTCCTGGATAGTAGGTGGCTCATGGGTCGCCAGCTCCTTGCGAAACTCGGATTCGTACCACAGTCCCTTCTTGAGGGTGCGCAAAGCTGTGTGGTCGCTCATTCCTTCGACCTGCGAGACCAGCTTCTTAAACTTTGTAATGAAATATCGGAGAGACTTCGTGGGTCCCTGCGAAATAAACCAAAGATCAGCATCAGTAGTTTCTCGTCCCATGAAGATCGAGTATTGTTTGAGGAATGCGGTCGTTAGCTCGTGGAAGCTACTGATGGAGTTGGACGGAAGTCTGGAGAACCACTGTANAAGATCGAGTATTGTTTGAGGAATGCGGTCGTTAGCTCGTGGAAGCTACTGATGGAGTTGGACGGAAGTCTGGAACACCACTGTAGTGCGGGCCCTTTGAGATTCTCGACGAACAGAAGGCAGAAACCAGCATCTTCGTGTCCAATGGGGAACCTTGCTCGGTTCATAGCAATCTGAAAGGACGTTAGATGTTCCCTTGCATCGGTGGTACCGTCGTAGCATAGGGTCTTGCTGATCTTGCCAGGATCGGAGATTCGGGCCCCGGTGATGTCTGGGGTGAAGGGTGTCTTCTGAAATTCGGCCAACACTTTTTCGATGTCAGGCGCCTGACGAGTCGCCTTGTGGATCTGGGTTCTTACTTCCTGGAACGTAGCTTCAGTTTTTCGCATGGATGCTCTGAGTCGGAGGATATCGGATTTGTTGACGCCGAGCTGGTCGTCATCGGAGTATCATGCGGTGTTGTCTTCTTCTGCGAACTGTCGAGGATCAGGTTCCTGCCTGAGTTGTTCGGTGTTTTCTGGTATGCGGGTTTGAGCACGTAGAGCTGGTTTGCGGATCAGGTCGCGTTCAGTATGAACCACACCGTCATTGTCAATGAGATCGATGACTCGGTTCTGGGTCCCAATAGCGTTTACAGGCGGGGCCGGGTTTGCGTTGCTAGTTCTTCTAGTCGGGTAGAGATCGTCTGGTTGAGCTTGTCCTGCTTGGCAGAACGCTCGAGCAGATCCGTAAGCAAGGTATCGACCATGTCGCGGTCAGTTGGTGCTGGTGTCTTGGTGGTCACGCCTTGGCCATCGTCAGATGGAGTTTCCGGAGGACCTTCCATGTTGCGAGCGTCTTTATCTCCGTTGTTGACAGGTGGGGCCATGGCGGATCCGTCTGGATTGAGTGGTCGTGTTGCTGGAGTCACTAGGGAGCTATTGAGTTCCGGTTGTTGAGGGGTTTCTTTAGCTTGAACCATACCTTCGGATTAGAGCGATTCTTCATGTGGAGTTGTCGATGAGGTCCCCACAGTCGGCGCCAAATTGTGTGGGCAAAAATTCACACAACCAAAACTTGTCTACGAAACGTTTAGGGATCGTCGACTATAACTCTGTGAACCGCTCGAAAGTAAGAGAACAAAAAGCAATGGAAAAAGACTAAGGAAATGGGGTCACTTTATTGATAAAACTCCCAAAGATTATAAGTTACTCCGAGAATTCAAGGTATGAGAGAATGAGAAGATGATCTAAAACCTTCGACCTTAGATCCTATATATATTGCTAGCTTAACCGCCTTGGGGCCCAAGCTCCTTGCAGGCCGTCTTTCCCTTTCCTCCGATAAACTTCCTTTTTCTCCGAGATGTGATGAATATACTTGTTCTCGAACCTTCTTGCTTGACGGCGCTCATATCACTTCGTAGGGTTATACTCTTGACGGAAATGGGCCCACAACTTGGAACTGGGCTATTCGGCTAGGTAAGAATGTTTCTGGGCCCACGAGATTGTCCGATAATCTCGTGAGTCGTAAGTGTTCTGATGGCCACCTCGTTAAAAACCTTGGTAAGGAAAACCACGTGGGAAAAGACCTTACCGAGGGGAAAAGAGTATGATCACAAACATGAAATGTTCTTCGTGAGTCTTCCGATTGTCGATGGTTGTAAACGTTGATCAATCGGGACCCACGGAATGACTTGGGTCGCCAAGTTCGTATGGAGACAATTCTATGAACCATACATGGTTGCTTGTCCGCGGGACGTGTCGAGAGACGTTGTCGAGGAAGTCGTGTCCCGAAAGCTACGTTGCGATGTAGTTCGCGACCTATGCGGTCGGAAGGACCATGGGATGTATCGGAGGATCCTCGGAAGAATCGTGGGACACATCGGAAAGGTCGGAAGGGTCGTGGCCCGCGGATACATAAGGATATCCGTGGCCCGCGAGCCACAACACACTCGCGTGGCCCGCGAGCCACACTTGGCTCACGTGGCCCGCGAGTCCTTTACTCGTCGTGGCCCGCGAGCCACACTTGGTTCGCATGGCCCGTGAGCCTCTTCTTTGTCGTGGTCCACGAGTCGTGTCATCGGAAGGACCATCGATGAGTACCTAGACGGGTCGGAAGGTCTATAGATGAATCGGAAAGATTGAAGGAAGGTCGGAGGATCGTGGCCCGCGAGCAAAGGAAAGGTCCGTGGCTAGCAAGCCACATCAAGCTCTGTGGCCCGCGAGCCACAAGAGGACTGTGGCCCGCGGGCCACAAGAGGACTATGGCCCGCGGGCCACGCTTGGTGGTCGTGGCTTGCGACTCCTCCGATCTTGTTGTGGACTGATCAGTGCACTCGCGCATGGATCGTGTCGTGTCCGATCAATCTCCGATATTTCATACGGACCCAAATTGGACTTGACTAGCAAGACCTTTACCAAAGTTATGGTCGGGACCCATGATGGTTGTAGCTTGAACGTCTAAGTCGATCGAGGATCGGAGATGTTTCATCGAGCATTAAGATGCTCGATGATAGGAACAGATGTTCGAGTCGTGGGTCATAGCCGTTGACTGTTTTATGCTATCAATCTTCGGGGGTGGAATCCGACCCCCACAACGCATGAAGCCATATCATTTAGTAGCGTACGACTTTGTCTTTTCCAAGTAGGAAGCTTCGCTCTCCGCGATATACTCCCTAGATGATCTCCTAGTACTTCGTACAAATCTACATCATGCAAAGTATTCCCCATGCATTGACTGTCTGAATTCTCCCCCCCTACATTGATCCATCACTTGCATGACAACATGATCGGATTGTCTGGTACCTTGAGAGAGAGCCATGGCTTGTTGCATATTTTTCTCAACGCTATTATTCATCGGATTGTCTGCCTCCCTCTCTGTTTCGATGACCACTGCACACTCCGCATTACTCTCCACCTGCTTATCCCCCTCATAGACTTTGGCCACATTCTTTCTCCCCGTAAGGAGCAAGTCCACCTCAGCGTTTAATTCCTTAACTCGTAAAGCACTCTCTCTTGCCTCGGCTTCAGTAAGGTTTACACGATTATGTTCCACCCCAAGAGCATCCGACCCCGAAACTAGCGTAATAATGTGATCACACTCCATCATTTGAGAGCGTGTTGTGGCTAGCGCCATAAAATCGATGCCCGACCCAGTGCCACCCATCGAACTTCCCTTTGATTCCTCTGCTCCAACTAGACCATTCATGTCGGTATCTGGCGAGTTAGCCTTCTCTCTTGCTTTACCTTGTTTATCAACCATCATCGCATAGCTTGAAAGCTCATGTCGCAATGAAGTCTCCACATTGGCAACATATTTTTGAATCTCCCTCTCGACGAAAGGGCACCTACCTTTGTCATGATCAAGACGTTAACAATGGAAGCATCGTTTCTTAAGACCTTCGCACTCAAGACATACTCTCTGTAGTTCACCTGATTGTAATGTAACCATCCTAAATTTCCGTACAAGTTTCTCAACATTGAAGGAAATATGTACCCTAACAAAGGCACGGCTATGACTCCTTGTCTCATCAAGATCGACAACATCAGCCTCCCCCAAGCATCTCACCATCGCCTTGATAGCTGCAGAGGTATAGTTATCCATAGGTATATAATAGACCTTAATATGTATATAACGAACCTTAACCCACATAGGTATCCTCTGCAAAATCCATCGGATTCTACTTCGGACCACTTTTCTAGTGCAACACACCAATTGTCCACCGTTACTACTCCTTGCAGCACCTCTTCTAAATCCTCATCATATTTAAAGAAGATAGTATATTATCATACGGGTGTTTGGGTGTGCGTGTTGAACAAGTGTTTGGGTTATCTCTGATAACCAGCTTCAATTCAATCAAGAAAGAGATCACGTAGCCCAAACCAGCACATGGAACCCTATTCGCTCTTCAACCCTAATCGCTTCACAATCAAAAATTAAATTATTGGTCCAGTTCGACTGATTGACTACTAATATGTGGAACTTTACATTGACTACAATTTAATGTAGTCAAATTTTCTTTTAACATGTGGTCATTATGAATATGTGTAAAGAGATTATTAACATTTTTTCAAAAATATTAGTTTGGTCACCTGACCACCCTATCACCTTAGTGGCTCTGGCCCTGGTAACAATCTGACTGATTATTATTCACGTAAATAATAGGTGATGGGGATTAGTTTTTGCCCAAAATATTTCATGCAAGCGCACAGGTCTCGCAGTAGTACTTAAGGATCGTATCCACAGAGAGCAGAGTGTACGCAGTAGCAAGTCCAACTTCACTCGAGCTACGCAGCAAAATGAAATGGGTTTTGGTAACAATCGATCGGTCGTATGAATTGATCGATCGTTTGAAACACCTTTCGGTCGATGGTAGATTATGCGGTCGACCGATCAATGCCTGAAATGACTAAAACAAAATAAAACGTGAGAAAATTCAATATTAAAAAGTGTTANTAGATTATGCGGTCGACCGATCAATGCCTGAAATGACTAAAACAAAATAAAACGTGAGAAAATTCAAT
>OVAP01007608.1:0-10614 GCA_900406295.1 Aurinia saxatilis
ATCAAGACCCCAGAGATGGGTCATAAAGCTGATGAGTCCGGCAATCGGTTTATGGACCTCCAGGTTCAGAACTCGCCCCATCAGCGTCATATTGTGAGCTTCAAAAAGCTCGGCAGAGGGGGCGTCCGGAAGAAGAATCGGCTTACAGTGACTCGCATCCGAAGCCATAGCGATTCCTTTACCTTTTTCCTCACGAGAGAAGCGTCTTGCAATTGACACGTTTTAGTTCATGCTTTTCCTATGTGCTAATTGTACAATCGCTCTATAATTATGTGATTGGACAAATGTTTAGAAAAAAAAAACTTTGATTGATAGAGCTCGTTGAGCGTTTTCTCCTAAGCCCGTATAGATGGAAAAATGATTAAGTTATTTGTTTATAAAATTAGTTTGATCATAAGTTAATAATTATGTTTTTAGTCAAATTAATCTTTAAGATATTTTTGTGCGAGATTATAGAATTTGTCATTATTCCGTTTATTGCTTTTATCACATTCATACTTGAGTATTATGGATTAAATAAAGTATTATGATATTCCTTGAAAGAATAAAATAAGATAAATGGATAAAAATGATATGGTAAACCCGAAATTTATAATGAAAGATTTGAATATAAATTAAGAGTAAACCAGAATTTTGCCAAAAAATTATATGTTTGGCTTAACTGAACTGGTTGTTCTGGTTTAATGATGCGGTGAAATAATGAAAAGAAAAATTCATAGAGACATTTAGTGAAGACTAATAATTTCGTATATGAAACTTGTTCATAAGACAAGTTGAGGATATAGCTTTTACCAGCCAAATAACTTGGAACTGGTAGAAGGAGATGTTTACGGGCTGATCACCCACCATGTGAAATTTTAGTTACTTTGTGGTCCTAATAGAGGCATCGAGTTGATGGATGTATTGACTCGATGGTACTAGATTCCACGTTTATGTTTGATAATATTAGTGAATTAATGTCTCAAGTGTTAAACATCCTGAAGTTGTTCCAACACAAAATGGTTAAGTGATTTGCATCAAGCCGATGAGAAAATAATACCCCCNTTTATATAAGGCTTGGTTTTTGGACTATCATTTTAATAAGTCAGTTTATCGAACATCTGGGGGAGAAAGTAAACAGCTGGAGAAATAAAATAGTTATAGTGAATTATCAATGATCCTCGGACTAGGGAATATGAACACTAGCAGTCCAAAAGATAATTCAGGAACGGAGTAACAAATGCCAGACGCTTTTGTTGACCCAATTAGAGTGACAAAGTCACATATACCAGCTGTAATGCTCCAATTAAAATTGATGTTCCAGAAGGAAAATATTAAACTGCTAATAAGTCTAAAGATCGCATGAAGCGTGATAAATCAATTGGTTCCATATATTAAATCCTCGGAAAATAAAGTGAGCATAATTAAATATACCTGACCGAGGAAAGAAATATTATAAGGGGTCTCCAGAAGAGACGTAAACATGACATAGAAAGAAATCCAGGTACCTGACTAAGAAAAGATCTAGCTAGTTATGTCATGTCTAGAATGGTGGAACCGAAAAGCAAATCGACGTCGTAATAGTTTGCATGCTATGAGCAGTTGATATTAAGAAAAAGAAAGGGGATCATGAAAGATCTATTAAAAAGTGTTCACGAAATTTTGATTGGCCAAAACGGAAAGGAAAAAATAAAGCCAAAAGTAAAAAGAGGAAATACACATCAATATTATAATCTCTGGTAGAGATGTATTTGGACCAGTAGTTCATACACTGTAAGTGTAATACCAGTGGAAGATAGATGAGTCTTTGTGTAAAAGAATAATAAAATAGTGAAATTGTGAGATATAAGAACATATGATATTATGTTGAAAAGATCCTCGGAAGATTTTCCATACGAATGCTCACATATAATTGATCATGGAATACCATACTTAAACTGATGTGAAAGCAATTTATGATCAATTTCATGATTTAAATATGTAAGTTTATATAACAAGAAATAAAGTCAAGTTGTTAATTTTCTTGATGATCAAGAGTAATTCGTATGTATAAGAAAAATGTTTAAGAGATTGTATGCAAAAGAACCTGAAGTTCGAATGCTATAAAAAATAATTTTGTGCCAAAAGAATGGTATGGACTAGAAGACCATGGTGAGATCATATGACAATCATACAATATTAGATCATATGTATCCTAAAAGGATGATATTTATATGTTTGAAATGCATCTCCTGAAGAAGATGTTTCGAGGGGGAGGAATATATATATATATATATATATATAATAATAATGAGCGTAGTTGTACTCTTTTTCCTTATCATGGTTTTTATCCCATTGGGTTTTTCCATTACAAGGTTTTAACGAGGCAACGAAACATGCAACTGATAGACACATAAGGGGGAATTGTTAATTACAAATGATACGTGAAAGTTTATCATATCCCCGAAGTATTGATGATGAATAATTGAGATCGAGGGAAGAAGATTGGTGATGCTACAAATGTGTTTTGGGTGAAGATTAGAAGACTTATTTACCAAGATGCTTCGAGATACTACTTTCAAGAAATTACCTCATCATATTGGACGACGCCGTCTCAAATATCTGAAGTCATGTACTCATGAAGGGGAGTAAACGTGAAGATCTGAAGTCATATATTTATGAGGGGGGGCATAAGCGCGCTGTACTCTTTTTCCCTTAACCATGGTTTTTTCCACTAGGTTTTCCTGGTAAGATTTTTAATGAGGCAACATCTCACGCGCATTAAAGATTATTGTTATGTAATAATGGTCATCCAAGGGAGATTATTATGAACCCATTTGTGGATGTCCATTATAGGACCCATTAGCCTAAACTCATGCAGGGATTGAACCTAAATCCTAATCATGTAACCTATATAAGGCTTGTCTCTCATATGGAATAAACACACAACCCTATTATTCATAACAAGATACCTTTTGGTTATGAGATTTTAATATTATAATCTTGGCTTAATCATCTTCTTAATTCTCTTTAATTATGTTTAATCTATATTATCTTATATTGCTTTTGTTCCTTTAGTTATGTGGGGAAAACGGTCATTTAATTCCTTAATTATTTTGATTGAGCGAATTTATTCTCCAAGTATTGTCTGCTCACATTAATTCTTGAAGTGATGTTTGACTGTTTAAATAAAAAATATTAAAAAGTCAACCTTTAATTTTAATAATAAAATAAAAACATTTGAATATAAATACCAATAATTTTTTCAAAAAATCCAAATAAATCCGAAATTAAAGGGAAAAATTATATAAAAATGCAAAAAAAAAAACATCTTAAAGTTTTCTAAAAATTACTAATTATTAATAATTGAGTTATTATAAAAATAAAATTATATCTTCAATATTAATTTCTAAACAATAAAGTTTTCAATAATACTAATTTCTAAGCGATAAATTTTCAAAATATATATTTTCTAATAGGGGTTTACCTTAAAATAGGTTTGTATGGCTATAGATTTTAGGGTTACACCCTTCTAGAGTTATAGTTTACGATTTAATAACTATTACATTTAATTTTTAGGGTTCGAGGATTTATATTTTAGAGTTTAAAGTTTGTTAGGGGTGAAACCTCTTTGTGATGATTACAATTTTAGGGATAAATAACCGTAAGACCTTATAAATAGTTTACACTTAAAAATTAATAATCTTGAAATTTTATTTTTTTTAGAAATTAAATATTGAAGATATAATTTTATTTTTATTAAAACTCAAATATTATTAATACATAAATTTAAGAAAATTTTTATATTTAAAAAAAAATTCTTATTTTCGGATTTATTTGGATTTTGAATTTTTTTTTTTTTTTTTTTTTTTTTTTTTTTTNTTGTCGACAACATTCATAAAAAACTTAAACCGGATGGGAACGCCAAACCGGTGGTACATCACTAACATAGCTAATATCATGCGAGTAGTTGCTAACACTGCATGCTAGAGCATCTGCTTTAGAGTTGAAGATACGGGGTACGTAAGTCAATGAGAATCTGGATAAATTACTCTTTAGTCGTGTGGCATCCTCCATGTAAGTCGAGAAAGCTGGCCAGCCTTGTGGATTGTAAATCATCGAAACTAACTCCTACGAGTGTGTAGCAAAGGTTAGATGAGTGCTTCCATTTTACTGTGCAGGGGTGTGAGACTACACCGGACATTTCGAACTCCCATAAGAACGCCAGTGACGCGGTCGTCATGATACCAACCTAAACCAGAAAGATTGTCACCATTTCTTCTTGAAATTGGACTACCCAAAGACCCTTTTGAAGATAAGGGATGGAGGCAGTGACATATCCAGAAAAACAAAAATCATGGGTCAAAATTTAAATTTATTAAAACTCATTTGTATAGCACAAGGGGTCGAACCTAGATTTAGGGGGTTCAAAGGGGGAACTTTCCAACTCTGCTACTGAATATCATTGTCTTTTGCATATATTTTTCGATTATACACTAGATTATGGTGGTTCATGTGACCTACCATTGGTATAAGTAGATTCGCCACTGGATAGAGGTATTTAAAAGATAAGATAAGAGTTTGGTTAAAGGAAATTAGGATAAGGTCAACAAAATAAAGAAGGGATCCATCTGACCAAAATATCGGGTAGCACCCGATATTTTGGTACATGGAACTTCTTGAATATCAGTATTCTTCGTTGCTGAAATATCGAGTATGGATATCGGGTGTTACCCGATATTTTGGTACAGGGAACTCAAATCTTGGTTCTTTCACTCCCTTGACTCCTCTCTAGCTCACTTGCTCATCCATTTGGTCCTTAAGCATCCTCCATGTCTCCTCCATGTCCATTTAGCTCCAAAAGCACCTAAAAACATGCACATATGCAATGCAAATGTAAGAATGCAAGACAAAGTCCTAAATACAAGCTAGAATGTATAAAGTGAATGAATATGCAACAAACTAACACAAATACACAACAAATGAGGTTAAAACACATGTAAAAAGTGGGTAAAAACATGCACAAAACACCACACATCACAACTACAAATGAAAATCTGAATCATAATCCGGAAAACGAAATGGTCAGTCATATGGAGAGTGAAATTGGAGGTTTTGTTTCATCAAGAGAGATCTTTTGATCGAGGGATGGTGAATGATGATGATCAGGAAGGAAGGAGAAGAGCGAAAGTTGGTGCTGGTGAGGGTTTGATGAAGGTGATGAAGCTAAGTGGAGGTTTCAAGAAGAGATGTTGAGATCAGAGTGTAATCTGTTACTGATTGAAAAAGAGATTGCTTTGAAGAAGATGGGGAGGAGGAAGAAACGTATGGAGAAGACAGTCCGATCTGCGGTTCATACTCTTCTCTCTGTAAGTCTAATCTTAAAATTTCATTGCTTTGTTGTGTGATTGTGGAGTGTGTTTTTTAGTTTATGTTGGTGGGTTTGGATTTAGGGAAAACGAGAAACATCTTAAAGTTTTCTAAATTTAACTAATTATTAATAATTGAGTTATCATAAAAATAAAATTATATCTTCAATATTAATTTCTAAACAATAAATTTTTTCAAAAATACTAATTTCTAAGCGATAAATTTTCAAAATTTATATTTCTAATAGGGTTTTACCCTAAAATAGGTTTGTACGACTTTAAATTTTAGGGTACACCCTTCTAGAGTTAGAGTTTGCGATTTAATAACTATTACGTTTACTTTTTAGGCTTGGGGGTTTAGATTTTAGAGTTTAAAGTATGTTAGGGGTGAAACCTCTTTGTGATATTTACAATTTTAGCGATAAATAATCCTAAGATCTTATAAATAGTTTACACTTAAAAATTAATAATCTTGAAAATTTCTTTTTTAGAAATTAAATATTGAAGATATAATTTTATTTTTATTAAAACTTAAATATTATTAATTCATAAATTTTACAAAATTTTAATATTTTAAAACTTTTTTTTCTTATTTTCGGATTTATTTGGATTTTTTTTTTTTTTTTACAACATTCATAAAAAACTTAAACCGGATGGGAACGCCAAACCGGTGGTACATCACTAACATAGCTAATATCATGCGAGTAGGTCCTAACACTATGTGCTAGAGCATCCACTTTAGAGTTGAAGCTACGGGGTACGTAAGTCAATGAGAATCTGGAGAAATTACTCTTTAGTCGTGTGGCAACCTCCATGTAAGTCGAGAAAGCTGGCCAGCCTTGTGGATTGGAAATCATCGAAACTAACTCCTGCGATTATGTAGCAAAGGTTACGTCCAGCTTATGTTGGTCGATCATACTTAGCATAGCCCAGATGAGTGCTTCCACTTTAGTGTGCAGGGGTGAGAGACTACACCGGACATTTCGAGCTCCCATAAGAACGCCAGTGACGCAGTCGTCATGATACCAACCTAAACCAGAAAGATTGTCAGCAGCTGACCAAGTGCCATCCAAAAAAACAGGAGTGTGCTGATCCCGGAATCGAGGACTCTGGGACAGCTCCACAATAATCTGCATCTTGAGCGCCCTCCCAAGATAGGGCTAACATTTCGGCCAATTTCACTATCTCTTGAGGGTCCCACTCAAAATCATTGAAGACTTTATCATTGAGAGCTTTCCAAATGTACCAAAGCATCCATGGGAAAGCCTTGTCAATCATAGTTGGTGATAGTCTCCAGAATAAATAGTCAAAATTAGAGAAAACCGAAGGCCCTATCAATTAAATAGTTGTTAATTATTGTTTTTAAATTAAATATTTTTATTTCTATTAAAATATTAATATTTTATTATTAAAAATAAAGATTGACTTTTTTAGTATTTAATTTAAACGGTCAAACACAACTCTAGGAATTAATGTGAGTAGGCAATCGTTGGAGAATAAATTCGCTCAATCAAAATATTTGGGGAATTAAATGACCGTTTTCCCTAGTTATGTGTGAGTAGATTTTTATTTGGTTCTTGGGTTTAGTAGATTAAGATTTTTAGATGATTGATTAGTGGTGGAATTAGGTTCGGTTTAATTTTTTCTTAAACAATTTGGGTCTTAATGCTAGCTTATACTTGATCTCTCTAGGTTAGAACTTAAGCAAAATTCTTACTTAGAAGGCGTTGGATGAAATGAAAGAACAAATTGTTTAGCTTTGCTTCCTTAGCCATTAGGAAATTATGCTAAGGGGTTAGTAGTTTATTGAACTTGATTTTCATACTTGCTAGTTAGTAAATTCACAATTGAGAGATTAGTGAAGTTACTAATTTAGGAAAGGGATTAAGACTATGATAATAACTTAGTTTATAGTAGGTTTTCTTATCCAAGGTTTGTACTTAATTAGTACCGGCCCAATTGATATATCCAAGTTTTTATCGGTTTTTATACTAATAAATCATACATTTATCTATTTTATCGAGTTTATATATTATTACCGAGTGATTGAGGTGATTTTTACCGCTTTTTACCATATATTTCAATTACTTTTTATGACAAAACTAAAGGATTTCAAGATAAAAGTGATGGTTTTCACTATTTTATGTTTTCAAAATATTTTTTTGGAAATAAGACTTTTTAGGTCATAAATGGGCATTATTCTTCAAGTTCAGCAATTCAGCACCAGATGTTCAGGGCCAGATGTATCTGTTGTGAATTTTGGATTGAAGTGAGAATTGAAGACAATCAATCCACGTGATTCAGCTGTCACATGGGCTTGGAATCAAGTCATTCGTCCCAACGACCAAGAAGTTATTCCCTTAATACTGAAGACTGGTTAGGATCAGTTCCACGCTTTAGAAGTTTGGCCTTAGATGAAGACCTTCCCCATCATATATTGCTCTGAGATGTTGACACGAGCTAGATGAAGTAGTCAGATTTCCAATGCAAGTGGAATGAAGCAATTACAACGGTTAGATCTTGAGTTATGCAGATTCTACGAAAGAAATATTGTGCAGCTCAATGTGAAGCAGTCGAAGAACGCGAAGGAAGATCGATCGATCGATTGCCTTATTGGATCGATCGATCAATACGTAAAATGTTTCATGAAGCCCATGAAGAGCACATGATCCCAATCGATCGAATGCCGTTGGAATCGATCGATTCGGACCGGATTTACTCGTGAAGCTTTGAAACGCGTTAAAGAATATTCAGTTGGATACATACGATCGAATATGCCTTTATTCGATGGATCGGAAGAGATAAAATCAAATATTTTTATTATCTTCAGCTTAATCTCTCTTATCACTTCACTGAAACCCTTAGACAACCCACAACCTCTATATAAAGAGTTTTGCGTCTCAGAAGCAGGGTGTGCCTCTCTTTCACCAAAACTCTCAAGAGAGAGCACTTAGCTTTCATTTCTTTCTTAAATTCTTTGTAAATTTTTCTTGTTGTTGTAAGGGAAAATATTTCATACTCCTTGTCTACTGATTTGGAGAAGTTTTCTAAACCATTTTATATTTATTTATGATGTCAATTTCTATTGCTTTTGCTATGGTTTTTTGTTGTTATACTTCAGTAGATCTTTTGTTGGAAATAAGAGTTTTCAATAGGTAGGATTGACACCTTAGTGATTTGTTATATATTGATCTCTTCATTTTGACAATATGATTAGATTGATAAGAACTAGTATTAAATGATAGGTAAACAACTTTTGCGGCTTGCTTTCCTAGTTTACACTTTGTGACTATTGTGTGAATTAGATGTTAGACATGTTTAATCACTACTATGAAACTAGGAAGATTAACTTCAACTAGCTTGAATACTTAACCGGACTTTTATCTTCCTATAAAACCTAAATAGTTTAATCCATGAAACCTAGAGAATTATTTGAAATCCGACAATTGCAACAATAGTTTCTTTATCTTTTTAATTTATTTATTTCATTTCGCATTTCATAAAAAACTATTTCCAATCGATCGATCGAGTAAATTCCTTAGATCGACCAAAAACCAAAAACCTTTCTTTTATTGCTTNGTAAATTCCTTAGATCGACCAAAAACCAAAAACCTTTCTTTTATTGCTTAGCTCAAGTCGAATCGATATTGCTGATGTGTACACTTTGCCTCCCTGTGGATTCGATCCCTAAATACTACTGCGAGAGCATGTACGCTTGTAGGAATATTTTGGGTAAAAACTAATCTCCATCACCGAGTTTTGGGCTTTGGTGTAATTTTGAAGAATTATGGAGCATAAATAGAACAAGCTTGAAAGACGAAAAAAGGAAACAAATAATAAATGGAAAAATAAAGCAAGGTGCCGATTAACACCAGCCGGATCATCAGCCAAATTTTCCAAATTTTCAAGATCGAGAAGAATTCCATATTTCTTTTGGGAAATTAGATTTAGTAATTTACTAATTCTAAAATTTGTCCTAGTCCCTATAAATACTACGTTTTGGTCATTGTTTAGGCTCATACTTTAATCTATTTTAATCTATTAGAGAGAGTTTTAGGGAGAAAGATTTCTTGAGCCCTTGTTTTATTTTCTCTTAATATTATTATTGTTTTCATTAATTATTGTATGATAATTTGCTTAGCTATGCTGAGTAATTCCCTTGTTAGGTTAGGGCTCTTAGATTATGATGAAATTTTGTTAGCCATAAACTTAATTTAGGGAACCATTAATTAACTCTTATTCTAAATTGTTTTTTTTATGCTAGTTCTAGTTTGATCATCTAGAGTCTAGATCATAGAAAAATTATTATACACAAGAGTGTTAATAAATTCTAGAATTTAATCTTAGAAGAGCCAATTTTCTTTTCACAAATAGATTTTGTCTAGGAAATTAGTGAACAATTGATTAGGAAATTAGAGAACCATCTAAATCATACTCTCATTGCTAGTTTAATTCCTTAGGATTCACAAAAAGATTTGGTTTGCTAGGAATTTAACTACGATTGTATTCTCAACGAGAGTTGGTTAATGCTTGTTTTGACATGATCAATCAAGGTTTAAATCATAGGTTGGTAATCACCCAAAAGGTGCTCGATGAATGCCCGAAAGACTTATACTCAACTTTTCTTCCTAGACAATGAAAGTTGATGTTAGGGGGGTTTGTGGAAGATTGTATTTGATATACTATACTACTGATTAATAATTTTGTAATTGAAAATTTCTAGATTAGTAAAGTGATTAAGATCATAATCAGTGTCTCAATGCTAGGATTGTGCTTAGTATTCAACCACCATTAGTTAATCACTGATTCATACTGATCACACTACTAGACTCAAGAACGAATGCTTGTTTATGAATTTTCCCTAATCGTTTATTACTTGTTTAATTGCTTTGTTTTGCTTTATCTTGTTTAAACCATTGAAAAACCTATCAAATCTATTTGCCTTAGCTTAATTAAGATTTTTTTTTCTTGCCTACTTAGTTAAATTCCATTCTCCTTTGGGTTTGATCCTAAACTATACTACAATAATAGAGTAATGTTAGTTGATAAATGTTTAATTGATTTGTAAAGACCAATTACAACTATATTACGATTCTAAATTGAATACGTAGAGAGCTGCACACAAATGGACATGCGACCAAACTGAGGCAACAATTCTAATTTCAAGTATTGGTATATGAGCTAGAACCAACGGAAATTCATGTGGGTCAGAATTTTTCATTATCAAAACTTTACATGTCCAAGACCTGGATTAATATATATATATATATATATATATATATATATA
>OVAP01007609.1:175-10611 GCA_900406295.1 Aurinia saxatilis
CCTTTGAAGCTGGAGATTAGACTTATCACAGAGCCCTCCATTCTCTGTGTGGCGTCTCTCGATCCCCCTTGCAACCTGTTTATCCATCCATCCATCCATTCGGGGTCCTAGAAAGTGTTCTACAACATCCTAGAGATTCACCATCACCACCACACCTTCCATCCCATATAAGCACGACCTAAGTGTGCCTATATCAGCAGCTAGTGTAAATATCCTACTTTAAGCTATATTGTTGAAATCACTNGGGGGGAATGTAATAAATGCAGTCAAGTCAATCCTAGAAAATTGTGGAAGACTGCCTAGGAAATTGTAGTAGTACATTTAATGAGAAAGGATCCAAATCTTCCTTCCTCCTATATAAAGGGGGGATTCCCTCATTTGTAAACACACAACAAACTTTCTAATCAATAAAGGAAGTTCGATAAAGTCTCTCTTCTTCTCTAAATTCGTCCATCCTCTCTCTAAGGCCATCGAGTCTTCGGTGTAGGCTGACTTAGAAATCGCAAGGGGTGAAAAGGTGCTAAGGCCGCACAGTTTGGTTCGACGAAAGAATCAGCCCATGACAATATGGCTACTATATATGTTACACGTCAAAGTAATTATTAAATAATTGATTATTTAAATACATCTACATCTTATCATATGTTTTCAAGGTTACTGTAATAGTTAACCATGTTTGAATATTGGTATATAAGATATATAAATTGGTAACCAGTAATTAAGTATGTTAGCTTCCACATAATTGTTAAATTTGTATCTTTATAAGTACATATTTTATCTTATCATATATACTAAGGCTACAACATTTGTTACCTGGTTATAATTATGTTCATACGGTTACTATATATGTTAGACGTCAAATAATTATTAGACGATCGATTGTTTAAATACATCTACAACTATATAATAGTTAACCATGTTTGAATATTGATATATAAGATATATAAATTGGTAACCAGTAATTACATATGTTAGATTCCACTATAATTGTTAGATGTGTACTTTTATTTATTAGCCATTTACAATATTTCTTGTTCTTCATCTACAAATTATTTTCAGATATACAAGAAAAATATGAAAGAAAAGCGACGAGATGTACATAGAAAGATGAGATCGATGAGAAACAAATTAAGAAAAAAGAAAGCTATAGGACAAAAAGATAAGAGAGAGTGAGAAAGAAGATATGGTGAAACTGAAAGAAAAAGAAAGATAATAGAGAGAAAAGATGGTAATGTATAAATGAAAATAGAATAGTGATTTGAATAGTATTTTACCATATTGCCAATATCTGTATCTTTTCTTACATTGACAACCAATTTCTCTTTTTTTTTCTTTTTCTTCTAGAATAACTTAACCAAATAGCGAGATTGATATTAATTAGTGTAGTAGCACTATGTTATTCGAAAAAAGGAAAAACAATGCACCTACATACTTACAAGAATTACCTTTTTAGTAAGAGAGAAACACGTGTGAGAAAGTTGACGAGCTTTTGTTCCGTGAATGCAATATCTATTGTCTTCCATAGCAAGAGAAATTCTATGACCTTGTCTATGCAAAGAGACATATTTTGAATTTGTACTTATAACCTCAACCAAGGCATAAAGTTCTAAAAATCAATAGTTTCTCTGAAAGTGGACATTAAAGCTTTCAAAATCCACTTTCATGTTGTTTTCTAGCCGCAATCAATCCTATGATAATGTTTAAAATTCTGATAAGAAAGTAAATTATAAATAATCATGTTATAAATCTTATTGTCTACCTACCAAACTACGATTCCCTATGAGCAACCTCTTTTTTTTTTTTTTTTGGTCGAGAGCAACCTTTATTCTTAACTAAGAAACTATCCAGACATGATGGCGATAAATATAAAACCAAATATTCAAGCAAAAGGGTTAAGAGCACTTCTCCAAATAATAGCACTTGAGAATAGAAACAAAGGAAATTAAGTACTATGAATCCATGAAACTTTGGTTAATTTTGGCTCGCTTGTAATTTTGGTTCTTTGACTTTTATAGCCTGAGAAAGTTCGACATAAGAAGTTGAGAAAAGATATGAATAAATCAGTGGATAGAGATAAATATATTTGATTTTATCCTCACCAATCAATTGATTGTTATCCAAAAATACCCAAAGAACATTTAAGCCTGAAATTATGATGCTAGATTGATGCCTTCGGTGAAAAGTACCCTTTTAAGGACTTACATATCTTGGTTTTCTCAAAAACATTTCAAAAACGTAAACAAGTGAAAACACCAATTTCATACATGATTCATTTGGTTTTGTTAGTAGAAACACTAAAAATCTATACTAAAATGTGATAAAATAGCATTCCAATAAAATCCTCATATCTAGCTTTAATATAATTGATGAAAAAACAGTTCCAAACAGGAATTTGTTACATGCATAAATGTATTACACTTAATCCATCTTGTACCAGTGAACTAACATTTATCTGTTGTAAACATCTAATATCCATACATCTATTTGATATAAAACATCAAAAATTAATTTATGATAATCTCTATTTATACCTGTATTTGACGGATGCCTCCCGCTGCAACCTGCATCTCTGATATCGTATATGCGGTATTATTTTGATTTGATGGAGGACACTACAACTGCGAAGGAGGTTCGGAGAGGTATCCCTTGGATTCTTTGGCTCATTTGGCGATCTCAGAATCAGTTTGTTTTTACACAGCAGCAACGAGATGCATCAGCTTTACTTTAAGAAACTTTGGACGATGTACAACATTGGTTCAAATTTCATGAGACTACAACAGCTCGGCACAAGAACATCAATAGCTCACTAGTCAAAGTGGAGATGCGTTGGACCCCTCCCCATTCAGGTCTTCTAAAATGTAATGTTCACGCTAACTGGAGATCAGATAAATTGTATGTTGGAGCAGCTTGGATGCTTCGGGATCATGTTGGTTCAGCTATTGCACACTCCCGCGACACGTTTACTTGCTCACAAAATCGTATTGCCGCATAATTATGATGCATAGGTTGGACGTTGCAGTGTTCTTAGGGATCTACATTATTATTCCATTATTATTAGCTCTGATTGCTCTGCGGCCATGGAAGCTTTATCCAAACCTAATGCTTGGACAAAGTACATGTTTTTGCTTAACAATATAATTTTGCTTATGTGGAACTTTGAGTATATTACTTTTGAGCTCGTGCATCCTACTGCAAATATATTGGTTCGTGACATTGCAAAGAGTGTGCTCCGAGATGGTCGGTTTCAATCTTATTTGGCTTTGGGTGGTCCGGCATCCTACATGAAAGGATTCGGCAAGAGGCTTTAGTGATGACCTATAAGTCTTTATAGTTAAGACTGTGGTATGTTATGATTTCTCTTGTGTCTGGTTTTGTTTACATACATTGTTTTAGTTACTATCTGCCTATTTGCTTTAATGAAATCAGAAGTTTAGAAAAAAAAAAAATATATATATATATATATATACATATATATGTATATATATATATGAATAAAAATTAAATATGGGTAAAAGTGGGCCTGGGCTTTCGGTTATTTCGGATAAAATCGGTTCGGTTATTTCGGAAATTCAGATATTCGGATAATAATATTTTTTACCGAATAGAACCGAATTCGGTTCGGTTATAAAAATTAAAAATTTCGGTTATATAAATTTTGTTTTCTCTGATATCTCGGTTAATTTCAGTTATTTCACGTTTGTCGGTTAAATTTGGTTATTGTGGTTCGGTTAATTCGGGTAATGTGAAAGTAAATTCGGTTAATATGACTTTTTTTTGGGTCAAACTCGATTTATATGATCAACTTGATTGTAAATTGAGTTCTCTTCAGTATCTTCACATGATTGTATGATTTCTTATATTGACTAAGAAATCTAAGCCTTTAATATTGTTACACAAATTATCCAACACAAATCGATAAAATGATATAAATTTTATTATTTTATACATAGAAGGAAACACACAAGTTTGAACAAAAAATAAAATAAAAAAAACAAATTTAAAAGTCAAAAGACACAAGCACACAAGTCTTGTGCTTACAAATACCAGCACACAAATTTGAAAGAACTTCACTATGACACTTTGTAGACAATACAAGAAGGCCTTGATCGTCATGTTGTTCCCAAGTCTTACCGTGACTTTGGATAAATTCATGCACAGACAAAGTTAGGCCTGGGTATAATACTCGATAACAGAACCGAAATTAACCGAACCCGAATTTCTAAAATATCTGAATGATTTCAAAATTTTTAATACAAAAAAACCGAAATCGAAACCGAACCAAACCGACTATCCGAAGACTAACCGACCAAACCGAAACATAGGAACACCCTAGCCCTAGGTATTATAAAAATATATTTCCTTTGTTATTTTGAGATGTGAATGTCAATTTTTTTTGTTCAAATTATGTAAACTTTGGATCTGTCACATATTGAAATTGTTGGCTGCTTTGGAGTTTGATGGACACAACATGCTCGACAATCTTGTCTTAGTGAGTTAGTGAGAATAATAAAGCATTGGTCCGGATACGACTTTGTTTATCTATCTCTTCTCTTATTTTATCCTTTATGTGTCTTTTAACTCTTTGTGATTGACTAATTGTACATTCAAGACTATATTTTTGGATTGTGGTGGTCATTTGAAACTTGGAATTTCAATTTACTTAAATTTCATGAGCAGTGCTCATTTTTTTACTTTGGTTTTTATTTTCGGTTAATAGTTTTTCTGGATTTATTGGTTATTTTGGTTACTATCCGAACCGAACCGAACCAAAACCAAACACAACCGAATTAATAACGGAAATTCTCAGAATTACTGAACCAATCGGTTAGTACCTAATAATCGAATCCGAACCGAATTAATTTCGGGTAATTCGGTTCGGCAATTTCAATTTGGTTTTAAAACCCATGCCTAGGTAAAAGTAAAGGGATGGGGTTAGGTGTAACCGGGTCGGGTCGGGTCAAAACTAGAATAAAAACAATGAGGGGAGAATTAAAAAGGAGTTTAACCACATATACCCATTTATTTATTTCATTAATCATAGCGACTTTCCTTCTTTTGTAAAGTTAGAGGGATGGGTTCGGAAACTGGTTAAATTTCGACCAAAAGCTATGGATCAAAAGATAGACTAGGACAAAGCTCGCTATTATTCCGGGAAATTCATTTTGCAGTTTTGAGCCGGGACCTGAAGATCAAGAATCAGTCAAGCGGTTGATAATCATTCATCTTTTTTTGCCTCAAAGGTTCTTTGATTTTCTTTTAAAATTTGAATTTGATGATCGGTCATCGGAATTATGAGAAAAAATGGTTATGGTGATAGGTGAAGCGTCGGAATTGATCTTGATTTACAGGTGAGGTGACCAAGAGAGAGGATTCTGTTTTACAGGAGGATCTTCTGTGGAATTGTCTCCCTCTCTCATTGATTTTGAAGATGGGTGCTTTCTGTTGTTGCTTCCAAATGGACCTCTTTGAGAGTTATGTGAATCCTAACACCTCCATGTCTAGGAACTGTCCATGCCTAAATTGCTTCCTCCACAGTTTCATGGATTTGGTATCAACACATTAACACATTTTCTCATACGGCTTCCCGTTTCGTTATAACTTACGTTATACATTTGTTGTTTTTGCAGTATACCTCGCTATTTAACAGACAGGGAATGCATCCACTACCTTCAACTGTTGAGACTGCTACAGTCATGAATTCCACAACTGCACTTGATGATTCTTCTTTGTCTAGTATGTATCATTCTCCTCCAACGCCTTTGCCTTACGATGCTGATCCTAGCTACTTTCGTTTTGCTAAGGGCTCAAGCCATTCCGGTGAAGAAGCACAACCATTAAGAGGTGATACTGAAATGAGTTCTCAAGCTTTGCCTGGTGCTGGCGCCCCCATATGGAGCAAGTCTGGTTGTGAACAAGTGTATTCAAAAGTTTCACCAACCGCTGCAAAGTCAAAGCTCGGGATTGAATATTCGTATGCAGAATCAGACAATGAAGATATTTGTCCAACCTGTCTTGATGGTAAATTTCACATTATTCTCTTTGAATACCATTTCATGCTTGTTCGTTGCTGCATGAGAAAAAGTGACATAGGTTGCTAGCAGACATCTATTGTGCCATTTCTTCATTTGCAACTAGGACATCAATATCCTGTCAAATTTTGTAGATATTCTCAAAATATCATTTTACAAATATTTGCAACCTCTAGAGAATCTCAAGTAGAGGATTAGGTTCCGTCGTAGTGAATTTGGAGAACTCGGCTCATAAAGCAAACGTTGCCAGTACTTTGAGGTGATATTGGCTTCACTAACCTTTGTTTCGCAATTTGCAGATTACACGCCAGAGAATCCAAAGATAATCACCAAGTGTTCTCACCACTTCCATCTTAGCTGTATTTATGAATGGATGGAGAGAAGTGAAACCTGCCCTGTATGTGGAAAGGTAACTCGTTGCTTTCGGCAAAGTTTTTAACTTCAGATTTGGTCGAATGTTCCATCAGTCTCCTTCCTGGATATCAAAGTGCATCAGTGTGTATAGCATTTGCCATTAATGATTTCTAATTCTTATAGTATCGATATGCATCCTTATACATTTTTTCAATGTAATTTTTCAGGTGATGGCGTTTGATGAAACTTGTTAGCACTGTTGGCTCAAAAAACATAAAGGCCGGAGTCCTGCACAATAAAACGAACAGAGAGAAATCACTTGTACATAAACTTCTGTGAATATCCAGATGTCTTAACAGTAAATATGAGAAATTGTGATGTCTCTTACTTTTATAGACTCTTTACTCATATCTATACATTTATCTTCAGTAAGATTATTGACAATGAAAATTGTGAGCCTTTCAAATCTGTTATCTAGGACATGATTTCTTATTGACCTCTCAGCAGAAATAATCTACTGCATTTCTGAAGTCAGGCAAGAAGAAGAATGTTGTTTAACTTTTCTGTGAATCATTAGACAAACCATCAAAAGACCAAATCTTACTAATTTATTACATTAGGTTCTTGAAAAGATAGAACTCAGAGCTCAAACGAAAGAGCAAACATAATTTCCATGGGCATAACTGTGTGTTTAAGCCGAGGCTGCTTCAAATGCACTCTGGAACGTTTCTGGCGGTTGCGCACCACTCAGTTTCACCTTCCCGTTGATCTGATGAAATAATACAAAGTAGAGAACATGAGCGGAGAATAAGGACACATTCAAATATAGTGGTATGTTCATTAGGACGATATCTTGGCCATGATCTTATACATAGTGGCCTTCGATCTGCAGGACATGAACTTACAATGTAGTTTGGAACTCCGGTAATATTTTGCGAATACTTCTCCATCTCTGCTTTCACCTTTCATCACATAAAAACACCAGAACAAACCATTCAGTATAAACATACAGAACAAACACTAAATGATCACATGATTCAACAAATACAAACTTCTGTGACTCCATTGTTGGGGTTTGAGAGGAATTCTTCTGCTCCTTCTATCCCATGCTTTTTAGCCGTCTCAACCAAAAACCCCCTGAATTCATTCCCAAGCGTCATAAGGTTACCAAGTTTTTGTCCAGTTACATGTACGTATGCTAGAAGCCAATTCAACACAAAAAGAAAACACTTTATCACATCTCTTATTATAAAACTGTTAACATACCTGTCACCAATGTACATTCCATGCGTGAAGTAACCGAGACACAACTCCTCAACAAGGTTATGTTGTTTATCTGGTGCTTGTTTCCCCGCATAATAGATAAGTCTATGACTATCCAAAGTGTTGCCCCTATTGATATCAACAACATTTTTCTTTAAAAAACACAGAAGAAATCTAAGAATATAATTATTAGTACTCACGTGAGTCCGGATGTGTCATACTCTAAGCCAAGACCTCTAAAGATCTGTAATGGATAATAGATGATCTCAAGATTCTCTCAAGAAGAAAAATATAAGCTCTCTTAAAGAATCTTAAACGAAATACCTCGGACATTCTGGTAAACATTCCTTCACATCTGCTTCCGAACTTCTGTTGATAAAACTCTTTCTTACTCACACCTTCTTTGGGCGCAGATGCATCAAGAAAAAACGGATGCCATCGAATCTATAGTTTTTTTTTTTTTTGTTCCAGATATGAAATACCATCAGCATAATCATCTCAATTATTCTCCAAGTAGAAAAAATAAGAGACTGAGAGTTAACCTCAAAGTTGTATTGATCTTTCGATGCAGCAATAGCTTGGTCAAGATTCTTCTTCCCAACAAAACACCATGGACACACCGTATCGGAACTTACATCAATTTGGATTAGCTTTTTGGATGCGGCAGAGCCAGCCATTGGCAGATTTCTAACCAATTTAAGTCAGAACTCAGAATATTTAGTTTGAGAATTCAAGGCACTTGTATCCAAACCATTTAACACTAAATAATTTCCTGACATCTCAAATTGACGAGAATCCAAAAATTCCATCAGACTGATAAAAAAGAAGACATAAAAGTTGATCCTTAATATCAGATGGATCAACGTGTCCAAACTTCTCTGTAACAGCCTAGTTTATAGTTCTGACAGGTCTTTGATCGAACAAGAAATTGAAGAATTAAGTCATAAAAGCTATCTGAGAATGGAGTTTTTTTTCACGCAACACATTTTGTATTGATCCGATCCAAATTGTACAAATCAACGCATTTGATCTAAAGTATTTTCTGGGTTTACCTGTAGGCTGTAAGAGATTGGAGGAAAGAGATCGCGAACCTCTAATGCAAAGACAAGTTACAAACGTATCATGTTAAATCACCAACCATGATGAATGCTCGACTTGTCAACCAAACGCAAAATCACAATTTTTTTCTTCTTCAATAAACCAATTAGTTTTTTTTTTCTTTTTGTCGACAAACCAATTAGATTTTTTCTACAAAATTGAGTACAAATGATATTTTATAAATTTATGGTTATTATTCAGAATTAAAAAATATACTCCCTCTGTTTCTCAAACATCGTCGTTTTGACTTTTTGCACACAAATTAATAAAACATATTAAAAGTTTTGTTATGTCTCTAAGTTGACGGCTCATATTCTTTTTTGTTTTGAGGTTAAATTAATTATTTAATATTAAAATTATATTGGAAAATGAAAATGACATTCTTTGTGAAACAAAAAAATAAGTTTAAAACGACATTTTTAAAAAAATGGAGGGAATATATATAAAAAAAATCAATTTTAAGTAAAACAATGATAAAGTGGCTTTTACATTGTATCAATGATAGAGTTTGTTCCTAGTCTGGTCTTCTGATAGGGTTGGGCACCGTTTGGCTTTTATAGTGTATAGCTGTTTCGTTATTTCCATCGTGCTCTCTCTATTATTATTTTTTGCGCCGTTTTTGTCAGTGTTCTGTCGTTACTTTGCCCTCGTTCCAAAGTTGGTCGCTCTACGGCTTAGCAACAACTCCCACTCGAATGACATTAAGCTCAACTTCAAGTGTTACTAGCAAAAGGAGTAGAAAACTCATAAGTGGGTTGCCTCCCACCAAACGCTTAATTTAGAGTCATTAGCCTGATTTTGTGCATGAGGCTAGACAGATGGTGGAGCGTTGTAGTGCTTGATTCGTTGACCGTTCACCATAAACTCCTCGCCTTTTGCATTTTCAACCCCACAGCACCATAAGGTTTAACGGATGTGACTTGGAAGGGACCAGACCAGTGAGAACGCAACTTTCCAGGGAACAAATTCAAACGAGAATTGTTGGAAAACTGTTATTTTGTACCTGCCATAAACAGGAATATTATTTCAGNNTAAACAAAAGGAAGATTTTAAATAGTTACTTATGTTCAATAAATGAGAATTATTAAACATTTTTAAGAAACAATATGTTCTATGGNATATGTTCTATGGTAGAACCCTACTTATCTCTGGCATTGTCGTTTGGGCCATATAAATGAGAAAAGGATTCAAAGACTCCAACGAGATGGTCTTTTGGACCCATTTAATTTTGAATCATTTGAGACCTGTGAATCCTGCTTATTGGGCAAAATGACAAAGGCCCCTTTTAACAAAGTTAATGAGAGGGCCAGTTACTTGTTGGGCCTTATACATACAGATCTGTGTGGCCCAATGAGCATTGCTACCAGAGGAGGTTATAGATACTTCATCANTGTTGGGCCTTATACATACAGATGTGTGTGGCCCAATAAGCATTACTACCAAAGGAGGTCATAGATACTTCATCACCTTTACTGATGATTTCAGTAGATATGGTTATGTTTATTTGATGAAACATAAATCTGAATCCTTTGAAAAGNTGATGATTTCAGTAGATATGGTTATGTTTATTTGATGAAACATAAATCTGAATCCTTCGAAAAGTTCAAGGAATTTCAGAATGAAGTTGAAAACCATCTCGGGTAGAGTATTAAAGCTCTTCGATCTGATCGAGGAGGAGAATACTTAAGTCAA
>OVAP01007610.1:0-10352 GCA_900406295.1 Aurinia saxatilis
GTAAACAACATTCCAAAAAATTATATAATAATTACTTTTAAATAATAAACTGATATCAACAAATATAATTTTGAAACCTGATTTATATTTAGAAATTAACATTAAAATTTTCGAAATTGATTTTTTCTGCTAAATTTTTTTTTAAAAAAAATTCTTTCTTTTCTTAAATTTTCGAATTTTTAAATAGTATTTTAAAAAATCAGATTTTTTTTTGTTTTTTTTACATTTTTAACGATTTTTTAAATTTTTTGGAAAATATATTATTATCTATTAAAATATTATTATTTTAATATTAAAACAAATCAGAAGATAACAGTCGTTAAGTGTCTGTTAGATCGAGATTGTAAAATGTGTAAAATTATTAATTGAAGTATTAAAATTGACAAAATAATTAGTTTGAGTAGGAAAATGGGTAGTGCAAAAGTTTGGGTAGTAAAATGCTTATCAAAATTTAGTTTGAGTATTAAAAAGGAATTTTCCCAATTGTTATTTGAAATTTAGAATTATTATATGCATCGACATATTTATTTCTGGGTCTGCATGAACATATAATAACTAAAAATCATACCTATTTTTTTTCTAGACCAACTTAATATATTTGGTATAAATGAGTCCCAGTGAATCATTTCAACTCCTTAACAATGTCCTGCAAGTACACAAAGATGTATCTGACTAACAGAGTCCATCCACATTGTCTCACACTATTTACTATTTAGTGATTTTCATGTAGTACACAAGCTGTGAAAGAAGCCAGACATCTTTTTACGGTTCGGCCTTTAATACGTACGCATTTCGTATCTTCTTAACATGTAAATCCGTTCAAATATACTACATACATATTAGCCTATGAAATTCAACTCTCAAACATAAGAAACCGAAGCAGCAAGTTGTGAGAGTGAAAGGAACTAGCTTCCTCTGGACGCTACAAACTTTTGGTCGCTTCAGCGTCCTTGTTTCTCTACGGATTAAGAGCTTCTCTCACGGCCTGAGTTTCATCAGAATTTTCATACGTTCGTTTATGATGAAGTAAGTTTTGTTACTAAAACTTGCAGATCGGTGACAAGCTAGGTTACTACTGTATTAGAAGCAGAGAAACGAGAGCAACCCTCGAGAGACATCAACTGCAAACCGGAATTAAAAAACATATGATACGGCACAGCGTTTTGGCTCTGTTTCTTCTCTCTTACAACGACAGTGAACTAAAAGTCTAATAAGTACCTACACGCCTCTCTCGATTTCCCTTCACCTACACCTATAAGCCCTCTGATCAAAACCGTGTAGGAGTTATCGTAGGGACAAATCCCTTTCTTGATCAGCTCTCCCTCGCCATGAAGTAAGACTTTATTATCAGCAGGTTCCTGAAAACAACAAAGAGAGACAGAAAGAGTTAGTCTTTAGAGGTTGGTTAAAGCTGATAATGGAAATCCCATAAGAATGAGATAAGATGGTTTTATTCTTTGCATCTGATTCAAGCAATTCAAGGGGTTTTGGAAACTCAGTGTACATGAGGAAGCTGTGACTAATGGAAGTTCATAAGCTAAACTAAAGTGAGAGCTTATGGGACTATATTGTATTAACAGGTAAAAGGGTCTTACCTAGTAGTAGCTACAAGAAGACAAGATAGAAGGATAAAGTCTCACAAAGAAAAAAAAGAGTAAGAAACATATCAGTTTCGAGAGTATGCAAGAGGAATTTCTGAAAGGCAGGAATATTTCTCAAGGGAATATCACAATCTAAAAAGGCAGGAATACAGTTATGATTATGGCTTTTGTTTTCCTGTGAAGGGAGACTCACAAAATCAGAATGAGAAATTCACAAAACTCAAGAACCAGAGAACGCAGAACAAGGTGGAGATAAGCAAGAATGCAAGAAGCAAAGAGATTACCTCGGTTTATCAACTTATGACATCTCAGATAGAGAAAGGTAACATGATTGGAGGTTGAAGTTGTGATTTACAGCTCTTGCTTCGGAAACCGGCAAAGAGAAAGGATCAATTTCAGGTTTTTTTCCATTCAATCTGGAAATTCAGAAGAAGTGACGGTTACCACTCACGAAGACATCGGAGTTTGGCTCCAGCCGCAGGAGTCATCGGCGGTCATGGTGGTCTTCATCGGACGACCGTGAAGGAGAAGTGATGTTGGATTCACAGTGGAGTTGCAGAGACGCCGGGTGAAGATAAGATCACGTTGCCAGAGGAAAGTGAGAATCATCGTCAATTCAGATTACAGAGGCAAAGAGGATTAGGGGTGTTGTCATCGAGATGATAGAATATCCACTTCTTTGGCTTGTGGTCGGTTTGTTCACAACAAGAGGTTAGCAACACAAGTTGTTACAGCAGATGATACTTTCACCTCGAGACTTTTGATACGTATCACAAACACCACGTGTCTTCTTTTGCATAACCAAAAAACAAAGAAAAAAAACAAAAACAGAACACAGATCTCTTCTCTCTTGCTCGTCGCTCTGGTCCGATCAAATTTCTTCTTCTTCTCCATTTTTTCTCAATTCCATTATCTTCTACACAAACCGGTCAAATCTGGGTCGATCTCCCAAATCCTTTTCTTCGCCTGGAAGACAACGTTGTGTAGAATTAGAGTTCCGACGTTTTCATCCCGAGTTTGTTTTGAGGCTTAAAGACAGAGAAATAGAGCGTTTCTTTCTCGCTGCATGTATGATTCTCCTTCTCCCTCTTTGTTTCTGTATATAGATTCATGTTCTCGAGTATCAAAGTCCTAAACTTCACCCCGTTCCTGGCCCAAATACAAGTTTCTCCTCTCAAGCATACAACAATTAATGGCGAGTTTCGAGTATATCTCTTTCGAAGTAGTACATCCTAATGCCAATTCGATCTCTCGGGATATTGCAAAGAGTGTTCTTAGTGACAGACGTTTTCAGTCTTATCTGTCTTGGGTAGCCCGGCTTGGTTACACGACCGAATTCGTCACGAGACTATCTAGAAGTTTTTATGGTTAAAACTGTGATTTACCCTAATCTCTCTTGTGTTGTTTTTTTTGTTTTTGTTTTATGCCGGTAGCTATTCTGTTTTTTTGGTTGGTTTCATGTTTCGGCAATATGAATACATTCAGAAGTTTAAAAAAAAAAAAAAAATACAAATGATTTTGGTAGAGAATAAAATATTATTTGGAATTTGGAAGTTTCTTACCAAGAAACGAAAAATATATACGGGCCTCATAACGGGCTGGGCCGAAGGAGGGCTTCCTGGGAATGAAGTAGAAGAAGAAAGTGGGTTGACAGAAGATGTAAATGTTAACATAAAGGCCAACCCTCTACCCTATCTCCCGTCCTTAGCCACACATCGAGATGAGTCTCTCGTACACAGATTTCATGAGGAAAGATTTACCCAGCCGTAAGATCGAAAATTGTTTGTTTGTGTCTTTATGTTTTATCTGGATATGATATTGATTTGTTTATATGCAGCTGCTAATACACGCGTGTTCTGGGACATTGAGGATTACCCAGTACCTCCTGGTGGCGATTTGAATGATTTTCGTGTGAAAATCAACCGAGCTCTTCTGGAAGCGGGTTTCGTTGGCCGTACGTCAATAATTGGTTATTCTGGGCAGATAACGATACATGAGGACAACTGCTTTAATTCAGCCGGCGTCCCCATCGTATGTCAATCAAAAGATAAACGCAAGAGACTGAATAGGATGTTGATGGACATGGTCCAGTGGTCTAACCAGTGCGTTCCTGTCGAGGATATTGATGACGGCTACCACTACAATCTTTTGGTAATTGCAAAAGACATACCTGAGAGAGAGTCGGTGTTTTACGATTTTCTCAAGGAACTGGAGGTCGCGTTTTTCAACATTCTCCTGGTTATTCCCGATGAAGGACCCATTCCTAATGCCAGCTGGAGGCTAGAAGATCTGATTCAGATTCCCGTATACATATGGCGTTGGGCAAATCTCTTCGCTGGAGGACCCTTGGAACGACCCTTGGGAAACGACTACGACTATGACGTTGCTCAGTTCGAATTCGCAAGCTCACAAGGTGTCAAACGTGACATTACTGAGGGAAGGATCCAAGAAGATGCAGAGAAGCTCAAGCGCGGGAAGCTCACGTTCTGCCAAGCATCAGGGTTCGCATGAGTTTATCTTTTTTTATATATATTTTGATCATTAGACTACTTCATATGCTGCAACTGCCTGCTTCATTGTTAACTTCTCCTTTAAGTTTTGCTGCTATATAAATATCTTTTTATGGAGAATTGTTCACGTAGGGCCCCCACTGAATCATTTCATCTCCTTAACAATGTCCTGCAAGTACACAAAGATGTATCTAACTAACAGTGTCCATCAACATTGTCTCACACTATTTACTATTTAGTGATTTTCATCTAGTACACAAGCTGTGAAAGAAGCTCAGACATCTTTTTATGGTTTGGCCTTTAACACGTACGCATTTCGTATCTTCTTAACATATAAATCCGTTCAAAAAAAACTACATACATATTAGCCTATAACAAAACGGCTGAAATTCAACTCTCAAACATAAGAAACCGAAGCAGCAAGTTGTGAGAGTGAAAGGAACTAGCTTCCTCCGGACGCTACAAACTTTTGCTCGATTCAGCGTCTTTGTTTCTCCACGAATTAAGAGCTTCTCTCACGGTCTGAGCTTCAGCAGAATTTTCATACGCTCGTTTCTCTGCTTCTTATACAGCTATCAGATCGGTGACAAGCTAGGTTACTACCGTATTAGAAGCAGAGAAACGAGAGCAACCCTCGAGAGACATCAACTGCAAACCGAAATTAAAAAATTTCGGTTTTATTTTGATCGGTTATTAAACCAAACATATGATACGACACAACATTTTGGCTCTGTTTCTTCTCTCTTACAATGACAGTGAACTAAAAGTCTAATNNNTATCGTAGGGACAAATCCCTTTCTTGATCAGCTCTCCCTCGCCATGAAATACGACTTCATTATCATTTTGAATGTGTGTACTCGTTTTGGATCAATCATTTCATCGAAAAACTCAACCGCAGTTTCCATACTCGACTGTTTGCAGAAGTCACGGATCATGATGGTATAGCTACGGACATTATGAGTGACTTCTACTTTAAGTACTATTACTAGTTCTTTTTGGAATGCCACGCTTGTCCTACAAAGGAGAGTATCAATCTCTTCTCATGATGCTACATTGCAATTCTGGATCAAACGAATCTGATGAAGGGGTTAACAAAGTTACTACGATCTGTAATGTTATAAGTAACAAAAGATGCATCTTAGAGATTCACTTGGACATATCAATCATACCAATAACAATCAAAGAAATGAAACCGAAAATCGCAAAATTTACATAACTTATGACACTCTTTACTGTAATGTTGTGCGGATATAGATTTGAAAATATACGGCAATATAAAAGGGATGGTTTTCTGAACTATGTGTAAAGTCTAAACTGTGAGCAATAGGTCCATCAGCTTTTACCGATGTGGGATATTGTAAATAGCGCACTTTACTCACTGTTTGCGAGAGAATGACGATGAGAAGGAAATCGATTCCGATTACGCCGTCGCGTTTTGCTCTCGAAGCTTCTAAATCCCTTCCGGTAAACTCTATTTTGTGTGTTGTTTTCCTTTCGTTTCCAATCGAAGAAATCAGAGGCTATAATCTCCACTTTGTGATGAAATTAGCGAATTTGATGTTGATGAAATTTGGGATGATTCTAGCTTGAATTTGTAGTTTCGGATGTACTTTTGAGAAAGCTGAGTTTGAATTTGTAACTAGTGTGTGACCTCTAATTAGCATCTGAATTTGATGAATTTGTCTATGAAGTTAGGTTTAGTTTGTGAACTTGTGCTGTGTGGTTGAGATATATACTACTGTGTATAATAATTTTGTCATTTTCGTCTCACAGGAAAGAGAGAAAGAGTTGGTAGTGGAGAAGCCTTGTATCATATGTGCGGTTTTAGACATGTCGGTGATTCGATGTTCTGGTGTGGACTGTCCTCTTTGCTCCTTACTGCTGGTGCAAGTATGTATTGAAGAGATCTGGAACATGGAAAGAGATGGCTATCGAGGCGGAGATGAAAGGCAGTGATGAGGTGAAGGAGGGATTTCCCGAAAGGCAAGAGGGTACACCATTATCTAGTGAGAAAGACTTACAAGGAGAGAAGGCTGCTGATTTGTCCAAGGAGGAACAAGAAAAGGATAAAGGGAAGTTGGAAGTGGGTAGTGTGGAACCAAGAGACATGGAAGTAGAGAATGGGAATGAGGAAGTTGAAGCAACAGAAAAGGAAGAAATGGTAGTTACAGAACAAGGCGATGAGGATGACGAAAGAGCTGAAGTTCAAACTAAAGTCTGTGCATGTGCTGTGAGAACTGTTTTTTGCTATGCAAGAATCGTCTTCAGAGAAAGAAGAAGAGCAAGATCAACAAAATGAGAAGCAAAAAAATAAGAAAACTGATGAAACGTAAATCAAGGGACAAGGAAGCAGACGAAGTGATGGAGGATGTTGAAGCAACATAAAATGAAAAGACTGTAGCTACAGAAAAACCTTCAAGATGATGTTGAAGCAACAGAAAACCTTCAAGATGATGAGAATGGCAAAGAAACAGTTGGAGATCAAACTAGAGTCAATACAGGTGCAGTAGAAAAGGGACACAACCAGGTCCAACAGAATGAGAAGCAAAGAACAAGAAGACTGATGAAAGATAAATCAAGGGACGTGGAAGATGATGTGATGGAGGATGATGAAGTATTACAAGGTGAAGCGATGGCAGCTACGGAAATGTGGATGACAAAGAAACAGCTGGAGATCAAACTAAAGTCAATACAGGTGCAGGGGAAAATAGGTACACGACCAGGTCCAACAGAGTGAGAAGCGAAGAAGAAGAAGACGGGTAAAATTGAGTGATCTTGATGATGAAGAGTCATCATCTAAGGAGCAAAAGGAAAAAGATGTAACTGAGGAGATAAGTTCACAATGTAAGACCATGTATATACTGTATGTAGAAGCTAGTATCCTTGTTGACAATTGCATGTTTTGGTTAGCTACTGGTGGAAAAGAGGCGTCTTTGTTTGCCATTGACATATTCAGAGTGTAAGACCATCTATATACTGTATGTAGAAGCTAGTATCTTAATTTGTACTTGGAATTTTGAATGGTGGAATGTTGATACGTACGAAAGATACAAGGTTGGAAGTTTGATACTGTAGACATCACACATTCAAATGTAAGTAAGTTATATATTTTGTTCTTCCTTCTGTTGGGAATTAGTATTCCACCTTTTGCTTTGTTCTAGATTTCTAGTCCAGCTATGATCTTGAATCTAAATTGCCAGGAAGCCAGTGCTGCTATCTCTCTGCTTAAACGTTTATGGTTATTGTCATCATTGGAGCTTCTTACTTTGCCCGAAGATGGAGTTCGTAAATTCTTACTCGTTAATAGGTAAAAATCCTTTAGAGCTACTGATTGTTCTGCTCGTTGTCTCTAGGACATATAGTAAGAATTCTTCACCTCTCTATGAAAGCATTGATGAAATAAGTTTTGTTACTAAAACTTGCAGATCGATGATAAGGTTACTACTGTATTAGAAGCAGTCTCTCGATCCTACTCAATCATATCATTTCAAACCCTAGCAGCTTTCCATCAAGTTCCACACATGACACCAACCGTTTAACAGAATAGTGTAGTAAGTCATCAGACTAGGCGTAAACATCTCTTTCAAAGTGTAATGCTTTGATCAACGTAACTGTATGTTGATTACTTAGACTTAGTGTTCACCATGGACACAAAATTTAGACGGGCAAGACGTTAGGTCATTCGTCAAGGTGGACTGGGCTTGCAAACACAAAAACCATAAACTAAAAATCATTGCAGAAAGATAACACACACATAACAAAACAGGGTGAGTTTGATACATGATATGCTCAAATTTACCTAAGAGCTAACGNTTGATACATGATATGCTCAAATTTACCTAAGAGCTAACGGCAAAAGTACAGTTAATTAGCTGTAGTATTTAGGGATCGAATCCACAGAGACTTTAAATTGGCTATAGATTTAAGAATTAAAACTTCACTAAGGGGATTAAATAAATATGACTAAGGATTAACTAATAATTAAGGCTGTTGGAAAAATGGTTTTTAAATTCAATAAAACAAAAGCTAGGTTATGGGTAATTTTTTAGGAAATCTGAAATCTATAGATAAGATATTAATTACAGGATGATTAAGAACTGTCATAGAACATGAATCACTAATGTAAAATCAGTCAACTGTCGTTGCGAAGATTATCTATGTCTAAATCCTAGAATCCCAAATTTCTTTGCAAATTTTATGAATAAAAACAAGCATTAATCCTAAGTTCAATAAGTTCACAAAACACCTAAACCAAATTTCTTTGCAGATAGGTATTTTGCTCATCTAAAATAATTCCAACAATTAAGTATGCAGCATCTAAAATAATTCCAGCAATTAATTATGTTGCCGCATCAATTAATTAACCTATAATCAAGATCAAGCTAGAACAAGCATTAAACACAATTTTAGATGAACAACTACATATGATTCCTCTAATAATTATCCTAAATTATCAATCCATCATAAACCCTAGAACTACCCTAAGCCTAACAAACTACTCACACATATTAATTGAAACAATCAACATGATTAAAGAAGTAAGCATGAAAAGAGAATTCTAATAAAATAAATCAACAGAGTTCAGAAATTCTTCTCTAACTGGCAGAGTACTTAAATTTCTTCTCCTTGAAAGCTCTGGAACAGCCTCCTTGCTTAAGTCTTAATAGAATTTAAGATATATGAAAACTAAACCTAAAAACAAGTATTTATACAGCCAAAACACGTTTTGGGTCTTCTGTGGACTTTCCATAACTTCTGGGATGGTTTGTGCAATAAAAAGAATTTTTCCTTTGCTGTTTTTGAAGGGGTGTCGATCGACACCTTTGTGGGTGTCATTCGACACCAAGCCTATTCTCGGTCTACTCTANTACAGCCAAAACACGTTTTGGGTCTTCTGTGGACTTTCCATAACTTCTGGGATGGTTTGTGCAATAAAAAGAATTTTTCCTTTGCTGTTTTTGAAGGGGTGTCGATCGACACCTTTGTGGGTGTCATTCGACACCAAGCCNNTGATATGATCTTTGAAGCCCTTCTGACTGGTTCTGCATCATCATTTGCTAGTTTGCCTCCAAAAGCTTCAAAACACTCTAGAATGCTCCAAAATCACCAAATATGTGCTTTTACCTGTAAATACTAATAAAGACTACAAAAACATCTAAAAGACTCGATAAAACACTTTGTATCGTGGCTAAAAACCATAAAATACACGATATATCAACTTCCCCAGACTTAGCCTTTGCTTACCCTCAAACAAACTCAGAACAAAGCTGTAAAAGAAGCTTGAAAATAACTGAACTCAACTTTCCTTTAAGCCCTGCACCATTTAGTCATCTCGTAAGCCACAATCTACAAAAGCAATCCAAACAAGACCACCATGTACTTCTCCTTAGACTTCCTTAACATTCCAAATAAACCCACAACCTAGTTTTGAAGTCGATGCCATTTTCATAGCTTGTCTCTTCTTCCGATCCCAATGCATTCGAAAGTTCTAGACTATCTTCCCATTCGATGCTTGTCAAACCCACACTTGAACAGAAATATTCACTACTCTCCCCCAGACTTGAGTAACACTAATACTATATATAAAATTTTACATAGACTTATAGAGACTTTCTCTGTTTCTTTTTTTTTCTCTTTTTTTTGTTTCTTTTTTTAATAACTATAAACTTAAAGCTTTTAATAGTACGGGTACACCCCTAATACTTTTCGAAAAAGTGGAAAAGGGAGAGTAGTGAATGATTTCTCTGATTTGTTGAATCTAGCAAGTATGAATGGAAGAATCAAATTTCAAGTGCATTGATCACGTTGAAGAGGTGTAATAAGCTCCAACCGATCAGTTCCTCGTAACTAGATATGGGTGTCTTTGTACTACTAACTGGCCTTTAGATTTTTCATTAGTCTGATATGGAATTACTTCTGCAAATATGGTCACTAAGAAGACAAAGTTAACACAATAAACCAAAGCAAAAGATCATAATTCGACAATTTTGACTCAATAAAAATATTTTCAAAATTTTGGACCAAAAATCAAGACAAAGACAAATAAATCAGTATTTATCACCCCAGACTTAAACAACACTGTCCCAATGTGTAAAAATCTCGAGGCGAGAAAANCAAGACAAATACAAATACATCAGTATTTCCCTCCCCCAAACTTAAACAACACTGTCCCAGTGTGTAAAAATCTCGAGGCGAGAAAAGAATGAAAATATTAATCGAAATGAGTCGAAATTCGAAACCA
>OVAP01007611.1:0-10609 GCA_900406295.1 Aurinia saxatilis
ATCCTCAATTACACCATAAAAAAGAGTATTTATAGGCAAAACCCGGAAAAGCCAAAGACACAGCGAGATGGGTATATCGATCCTCGGAATGCACCTAGCATCGGGTGCTCACATCGGGTGGCACCCGATGCCAGTGACACAGGGGAAGTGACATTTTCTTCCTTCATCTTTGCTTGGTCCTTTGCTTGCTTGCCCATCTCTTGATCCTTTGTGCACCTTGTCCAAGCTCCACCATGTCCAAAATAGCTCAAGAAGTACCTAAATCATGCAAATATGCTATGCAAATGCAAGAATGCAAGTCTAAGTACTAAATGCAAGTCTAAATGCACAAAGTAGCTAAATGCAAGGAAAACTATCAACAAATGAGTCAAAACTACACCAAAAGGAATGTAAAACAACCATGAAAACGGTCCTAAAATGCAACATATCAAGATTACAAACTTCTTCCTTGAAGCAATGATCAAAGCAAATAAAGCAAAGAAACTGATAAACTATTAGCCTGGATGCCTGGAGGCTTTAGAGAGATTTCTGATTATTCTCTCGGACTTCAGTCTTGTGTATTTATAGGGGAGAGGGTCGAGATGTTGGCCGAGATAAATCAGGAAGAATATTTGGATGAGAATCCAAATACTTTTGCTTATCTTCACTTGATCGATCGGTCGCAGCTATCCTCACCGATCGACTGATATCTTTCAACGCGTTTCTGAATATTCATTATATTATAAGTTTATCTCCAACGTAACAAAGTATCTCTCCAAATGCAGTGGTGTATATCTGAATTTGTTCTCGAACCTTCTCTGACATAATGGGCTTCGATCGATCGGTGGGCCTCTGGTCCCGTCGATTGGGCCTTCATGTCTTGTGGGCTTCTGGATACTCCTTCAGTAATTTAGGCTTAACTTCTTACTCCTGAAGACTAAGGACTCGATTCCAAGCTCATGTGAAAGCTAACTCATGTGGTTTGATTGTCCTAATTTCTCACGTCATTCCAAAATAAATATCTTCTTCATCCGGACCTGGACTTCTGATGTTGACTTGTTGGACTTGGTGGAAAATATCCATTTATAACCTAAAATGAATTGTTTTCACAAAAACACTTTGCAAACAGAAAAATGTGAAATCCAGTAGTTTATGTTTCAAATCAAATAGTTTTTTTGTTAAAAAAACTGAAAATCATATCGGAAAGCGGTAAAATATCATCACTATCAGTTTTGATATTGTGTGAATTACTAAGCAGAATATTTTATCGGAATGCACAAAGGAAAATTTTAGTCTCTGTATTTTTAAACTTTTTCCACTTACTTAGTTTGTTGTTTTGCTTGGGGACAAGCAATATGCTAAGTCAGGGGGGAATTTATATATCGTAAATTTGAATGTTTTATACCAGGATATAACGTGTTTTATCGTGTGGTCATGTGTCATAAGTAGAAAACACAAATTAAAACCTTGTACTAACTCACAATAGTTTAAAGATCGATCCACGAGGAAAACCGGAGATTAACTGCCTAAGTACGATATAATTGATATATCCTATATTTTACCGGTGTATATGCTGGTAAAACATATATTTATTTATATTTTGGAGTCTATATATTATAACTAGAGTCCAAATGAGTCATTTTAGGTGTTTGAACGAATTTGGGGGCTTTGGTATAATCTAGAAGAATTATGGAGCAAAAATGGAAGAAGCTTAAAGAGTCGAAAAAGAAAATGAAGAAACAAGGCAAAAACAGACCACTCTGGTGTCGATCGACACCCGATGGATCATCAGCCATATTTTCTAAATCTCATGATCAAGAACAAGAAGATTTCCTTAATTCTTTTGGAAAATCCGTTTTGCAAATTTACCATTCTTAAAATTCATCCTAGCCCCTATAAATACTTTGTTTAAGCCACTGTTTAGGCTCATACAATCTTCTTATTCTCATATAGTTTGTAAAGGGGAAGAAACATCTGAACCCTTTTTACTGTTTTATTTATTAAGTTTATTGCTTTTAATTAATTATTGCACAATATTTTGTTTAGCTATGTTTGAGTAAATCCTTGTTAGGTTTAGGGTTCTTAAATTAGGATTAATTTATGTTAGTCTTTAGGTTAATTTAGGAACCATTAATTATCTCTTCTCCTAGATTATTTTTAATGCTAGCTTTAGCTTGATCATCTAGAGTCGAGATTATAGAAAATTTATTATACACGAGAGTGTTAATAATTAACTTCTGAAATTTAATCTTATGAGAGTTGCTATCTTTTCACAAAGAAATTTGGTTTAGAATAGTTAGTGAGCAATTGAATAGGTCTGTTAATACTAGTTTAATTCCTTAGGATTCACAAAGAGATTTGGTTTGTTAGGATTTAAGCTAAGAGTTTTTCCAGCTAGAGTTGGATTGCTTGTGTGCATTTTTCATGTTCTAGAGTTAAGAAATTCTTAAGTTTATTAAGTACGGTGTCGATCGACACCACATCAGTGTCGATCGATACTCATCGTATTTTAGGCACGAATTGGATTTTTAAATTAAGTTTCCAAAAGCCTAGCTTTTGTTTTAATTGATTTAAACCCTAAAAAATCACCTACTGTCTGCCGTAGTTAGTTGAACTTAAAACCCATGATTCTACTTTAATTTAAAATTTATTTAATTAGTTTGTATTTATTCGGTCTTTTTGGATTCGATTCTTAGGTATTATAACTGACATTTATTGTGCACTTGCAATTAATACTCGAGTTTAAAACTTTGTATATCAATAATTCTAATTAAGCTACCGCAAGCAAAAATTGCTGCTTTTTTTCTCAATTCATAAATAGCACTTTACACTAAGTGAACAAAGCAAATAAACAATCAAACAAGTAAACTACGAAATTAAAACGATGAAGAAAACCAAGCGCGTTTGACTTTCGTGATCTTAATCACTTCTTTGGCAAGAAGTGATCAATATTCAGAGAATTTGGAGGAAGAATGAGGGAAACATTTTGCCCAAAAAACAATTGTGAATTGATAAAGAAGTGCAACCATTCATTTAATTAACTAGTATTTTTCTTCAAAAATGTTTGAATATGCAAGCAAACATTTTACTCTATGTATGAAAACCATCGATCTAAAAGACAAAAAAAAAAAATCAACAATCATCGAAGTCACATATTAACTGAATTACTAAAATAGAGTATACGAAGTGAGATTATGACATCAAAGGATTAATTCAACAGCTTATTCATTTAACTTATATATATATATATATATATATAATATATATATATATATGCTGGAGATGTTAATATGTGATATCATATGTAATTGTACATTGTTTTTGGATTCCAAGCTAAATGTTCTCATTTTCCAGAATACTAGTGTTGTTGCTTCTGGAAGAATTCATGTTCCAACGAGACCAGAAGAGATAGCTAAGGAAGTTCAATAGACTAAGAACCGCTAAAAGCCAATAAAAAAGATCGAGACGGTCGTCATTTAGATCGTTTTCCCCGAGCCACCCTTTGGAGTCGCCCGAAGTGGAAGTAATCTTGTTCACGACTGAAACAAGCACCGAGCTGAAGTAAAACCCGAAGGAGTAGGAACAATAAGTCAATGCCATCAAGAATGATTCCATGCCCTTTGCAGATTGCTTATAAAAGAACTCGATTAAACCAACGGCAGTAAACATCTCGGAAACACCAAAAATCAAGAACTGTGGCGTGATCCAGAATATACTCAAGATTCTACCGTCAAGAACCGCAGAGTCTCTACGTTTCTTTTCGAGCAAGGCAGCAGAAACCATTGAGAAAGTAGAGAGAAAGAGACCAATTCCTATCCGAGTCAGTGGAGGAATGCCTGAGGCATGTCCGGTGAGCTTACGCACAAAAGGTACAAATAAGGAGTCGTAGAGAGGGACGAGGAAGATGAGCATTATGTAAGGGATGGCTTGGAGTGAGGCCGGGGGAATACGGAAGGAGTTTGAGAGACTAGTGTTCATGGAACTTCCTTGTTGAACCGAGAACGTTTGGAGCTGAGCCAAGATAGTGTTGAAGACGATGGTGCTTGCGAAAATTGGGACAAGTGATATTAGGGTTTTGACTTGTTCTACTTGTGTTACCGTGCAAAGCCTCCATGGACTCTCTTTTGCGTTTGTATCTTGGATTCTGATGCATGCCTTGTCCAAGAACCTGCCCATACGTTAAATAAATACAATCCTTAGATTTTATTATAATCTGATTTCATGTCGCATGACTTTTTTTTATCTTAACTTATACTATTCACATGGTCGGAAAAATCACACTTTCATATTCCACGATATGTATATGGACAATATTTTATGTTTTGTCAAAAAGTTGTTGCTTTTACCATTTCTAATAAAACATTTAGAGTTACATTATTTTTAACTGAAATTGACACAAGTTAACGTAAATATCATATTCATGTCTATAGATATGTTATTAAGACCAGAAAAAAAAAAAAAAAAAAAAAAGAGAAANNNNAAAAAAAAAAAAAAAAAAAAAAGTGAAACAATGAGTTCAATATATGACCTCAGACGAGGAGTGTGTGGTAAAATGGAGGATACAACGTCGTTGGACACATAAAGCATTCTTGGGTCCGAGGGAGGCAGAAGCTTTCTTTTTAATATTGCAGCCACAACAACCTGAAATGGAGAGACCACTTCATATTATTACTCTTGTTTACATAGATAATTATGATACTAACTGGTAGTATGCTAAAACACTTTTGTAAGATTCAGCAATTTAGAAGAAAACGAATTATATTTAACTAGATTCAAAAATTCTTCCAACATCAATTTATACATAAATATGTTTAATTATTATAAAACGTAAGATGAAAGTGGATAGAAGAATCATGTAAAAAGATTTAGGATAAAACATTATATGTAAGACATTATAATTAAATATATAATTTCATAATTTTTATTAGATCTGTGAGATGCTTTACCAAATGTATTATTATAATAAAAAATTTAATTTGGATGCCCCCATTATATATAAAAATATATATTGAAAAATTCCTTAAAATACCATAATTTTGAGTGATAGTTCCCAAAATACCACTATAAGTTTTATTTTCCAAAATACCACTAAAAGTTTATATTTTTCAAAAGTACCACAAATACTAAAAATGATTTTCAAAGGTTTAGAATTTATTTATTGTTGTTTGGGTTAATTATTTTATATTTATGGTTTAATTTTGAAAGTTTAGGATTTAATTTTGAGAGTTTAGGGTTTTTCAAAAAATTAATTCAAGTTTAAAAGTATTTTGGAATATTAAATTTTTTGTGGTATTTTTGAAAAAAAAAACTTTTAATGGTATTTTTGTAACTACCATTTCAAATGATGGTATCTTGGATATTCTACTAAAAAAATTTAGTTAAATGTTACTTACTTATAGAGATATGTTTAGTTTAGTTATTTATTTGGGCAAACATTTAATAATTTGATCATTTAAGTAATATTTCAGATTCAGCCAAATTCATCAAAAATTTATACCATAAATATGTGTTAATGATTACAGAGCTGGATATTAGGTTTTCCATTTTTCAATCGTTGTATTCGAGACTTAATAGTCCAACTGGTAAAATACATCCTAGTGTTTTATTTAAAGAGCAGATTTTCTCTTTTCGTATTGTGTCGGCATGGCCCAAACTGTTCTAGCATTGTCTTGTCCACACACGTGACCACAATTCCTTACTTTGTTAATTTTATTCTCTTAAATACAACCAAGTGGGTTGAAATTTCCTCGCCATTGATCAATAAATTAATTGTTAACTCTATTTTTAACAATCAGTCTGAAACTGTGAAACGTCATAGATATATTGTTAAAATAGCGTTAACCATTAATTTATTGAATTAAACCCTTGATTGGTTTGTGCTTATGACCGTAAAAAGTTGTAAAAAAAAACTGTTTTGGGATAATTGAAAATTAAGTCTATGAGAAACGTATGTATACAATATTATAAAATAAATAGCAACTACCTTTAAAACGCATAGATATTTATTTATATCTAGATTGTGTACGTATAAAATAAATAGCATTTTACTTCTTTTTTTTTGTCTGAAAAAAAACATATTTCAAAGAAAAAAAGAACTTACCTTTAAAACGTTATCATAAATCGTAAGTTTTGACAAAACATATTCGTGACTACCTAACGATAAAGGGTAGTCAACATGGGGCCCAAATATGTAAAGTATTTATTCCTTTTTGAAATAAATAATAAGAAATTGTATTAACTTATTTATTATTAAGTTTTAGTTATTATCCGACAATGAGACAGAAGTCAACTTTAATGATGTTGTGTTTTACCTTTTCTTTTTTTATGGAGTTTGAATGAAATTTAAAAGTGTGGTTTGATAAAAAAAAAAAAAGAAGTCAACTCTAATGTGCCGGTTGGATTTAACCATATATATCTTTTTTTTTTATTAATTATATATATCTATTTTTTAGTTAATTTTTAATAAAAAGTCTAAACTTATATTTAAATATTAATTATTTATGGAGTTTAAAGGTTTAGAATCTAGAATTTAGGATTTAAAAACCCTAAACTTTGAAATCCTAAACCCTAAAATATTTTTTCATCCCTAATAAACTCTAACCTCCTAAAATTTAAACTCTAAATCCTAACAATTAAATTCTAATAGTTATTAAAATTAGATCATAAGTTTATAAGAGTTTAACCCTAAATCCTAAACCCTAAATAAATCATAAACTCTATAATTTTGCTAAACCCTAAATCCTAAAATCTTAAATCTTAATAAATATATCATTTATAATAAAAAAATAGTTTTGGTAAATGAAAAGTATAACGGTATTAAAAAGAAAAGATATAGATATATAATTAAAAAAAATATGATTATATATAGTTAGTAGATATGTAAAATTGGATATATTTGTTATTTTTTTCTAAATTAATAGAAATAAATTAAGCTCGCAGGTCCCAAATACGCCCAGAGAGACAAATTTGGAAAATAAGTCTCATAATATTTTCGGTCATTGATAAACATATATACTATAGTATGTAGGCCCGGCTCTAATGGTGGGCGGACTGTGCTTTTGCACCGGGTCCGGGCCCATGTCAAATATTTTTCATGTTAAATATGGCCTAATTTTTTTTTTTTTTAGCTAGATATTAGGGCCCATTTTCGCATTTAGCTCAGGACCCTATTTTTCATTGAGCCGGGCCTATGTAGTGTAGATATATAAGAGGTATGATTATGAATTTATGTATAAGAAATGTTTTGTAATCTTAATATATTCGTTTCCAAGATAGTATAAATTAACCAAGTGTCTTTGGTCTAGTGGTAAAAGGGTTCCAGCTGGAACTTCCGTCCTGGGTTCGAATCCACTTGACCATCCGGTCGCTGACTTTCCAGCGCGAAAATGAATAAGACCCTCGGTTATAAAAAAAAAATAGTATAAATTAATATGATGAGACTTATTTTCCAAATTTGTCTGCATGCGCGTATTTTGGACCCGTGAACTTATTTTACTTCTATTAATTTAAGAACAGCCACATTAGAGTTGACTTCTGTCTCTTTGTCGGATAATAACTAAAACTTAATTATAAATAAGTTAATACGATTATTTATTATTTATTAAAGGTAAGTTTGGTAACTTTTACCAAAGTTTTTAAGTTTCTTTTTTATTAGGGTGTTTTTCGTCCTATGGCGATCAAAAGTTTGCATCTTAATGTTTTTAGAATATCCTGAATGGAGGAAAAACAAAATAATCATTTGTATGATATACGAATTGTTGAAAAAATAAATTAAACTTACTTGGGCAATGGGAGTGAAGATGCTTCGACGTGGACGTTTATTACGAAAATACAAAGTACCAGAGATTAAGCTAATGAGGCCCATAGTCATGGCTGCGGCAGAAACACCGAACCCAACGTCCATGCCAGAATGAGTTTGGACCCAAACTAGGAGAGTAAGCGCGATCAGCTCGCCCATGGAGAAGGCAAAATAGGCAGCATTGAAATAAGATGAGAGTCTTTTCGATTGTTTAGGATGTGACTGAGAGAACTGGTCCGCACCATGAGCTATCATGTTTGGTTTCACACAGCCACTTCCTAAAGCCACCAAGTAGAGTGCAGTGAAGAAGATCATTGCCTTGAGCCCTTTTGCTACTTCACATGAGCTTTGGTCTATCAATGGGTTACACTTTGGTGGCTTTAGCTGAGGCAAATGTGCTTGTACTGAAAGTAGTACGAAACCCTGGCCAGACATGTGGCAATACAGAGTTAAACAACAAAATGGATCATTAATTAGTTGATGATGCTAAAATTAGATGTTTGTACTTCGTAGCGATCTAAATAATTAATTAGATCACAATATTATGGAGAGCACACACAAAAGGCATGCCGCGTGAAATCAGTTACGTGTATGCAAGTTTTTTTATAGCCATAGAACTCAGAGATCTGGAAAAAAGGGAAAGAGAGAAAGAAACATACAGAAAGCTCAACGAAACCGAAGATGAGGATAGTCCAGAAGCTGCCAAGAAAGGCGTCGGAGAGGAAGCCGCCAAGGAGGGCGAAGATGAAGATGGTACCGACAAAGTTGGTGACGATGTTGGCTGCTTTAGACAAAGGGAAATGCATTTCGTTGATTACATATGTTATAAGGTTGTTCCCTACTGCTGCTATCCCCATTATCTCAAAGGCTTGTAATCCTTCCAAAAATATAATATATATATATACATATTAATAAAATGAATCAAACACACAAATTAAATATAGATGATAAATCGCAAGGTCCATGGAATAATTAAGTTTAGAGAGTGGGACCAAAGCTTGGATAAGATCAAGAACTTATGGACCAAGACACTAAAAACTACCAGATAAACAGAATTACCAAGAACAAAGAGAGCAGCTCTCATTCCACCCTGTTTGTTAGGGTTGGAAGGTCTCCCTCTCCAGTCAACACTTTCCTCTATCTCATTACTAGCTACCTCGTGTTCCCATTTGTTGCTTTGCTTATCTGCCTCTTCCATCTCTCACAAACACCACAAAGAATCTAAAGTTTGTCTCTCAGATATCTCTACTTTAGCTGCTGTGCCAGAGATAGAGAGAGAGAAAGAGAGAGATTGGTTTGTCTTGAATCTCTTGAGGACAAATAGAGTTGGGTTATTAGCCCTTCAATTTATAATAGAAAAAAGATGAAGACAGGGAGCCAAAGTCTCTGACTTTTTGGCCTTACGTATAACACTAAGTGTAGATTCTAGGCAGAAACGAAAACGCCGTGTGTGTGTTTCTCACTGTTAAACCCCACACGCACTTTCTACTAAAGATGTGGATCTCTCTTCCACCACAAATATTCCATTTTTTTTACATTGATGCTTAGTTATAATCGATCAGTACAATTTCTAAATGTTATAAAGAGTTGAATATATGTTTCTGTTTTTGAAAATGACGGCCATAATGAATGGTTTAATACAAGTAATATTAAGATTTTATAATTCTTGATGTTTACTCTTGTTGCTCATGCTACTTTCATATAACTTTTCAACGTATCTAAGTCAAAAGTTCATGTCGTTTATATAGATTTTCATGATACACCTCACTATCGTGCATGTTTAAAGTATTTGGTTGTTATTTAGCGAATTAACAAAAGGGTCGTCCTAGTGTTTTTGTTGATAAGGATTGTATTAATTATATTTGTATAGCTTTTGTGTTGTGCTATCATACTTTATTTATCTTTACTGTCTCTTCGTACTTTATTTAGGTCCAAAAATACATATTGTTAAACACTTTATATAGTTCTCTTTACGCGTAAAACCCTTTGAAATCTCATTTTTTACGTAGATGTTGTAAAACTGGCTATTAAAATGTTTGAGTTTATGTTCCTACCCATTATATATGTCAAGAAAGATGTACCGTCTAATGAGGCTATCCAATTTTAATCTTTTTTACCGTATACATCATAACCAAATTAACATCATATTTAATTTATTCTTTAAACCGCTAAAACATCATAATACTATTAGTTTCTTACACTGAAATCTCATAATCTATTTTTACACAAAAAGGTAATCCTATTTGTGCGCCAAAATCACGTAATTTAGCAAAATCCAAAGAATTCCAGTTTGGTGCTAAACTTACAAAAATTCATCTTTATGATAAAAATATATAACTGTTTTTGATTAAAAATCGATAAATCATCATATTATCTAACTTGGAGAATCTTATTTTACTCAAAAATCACATCATTTTTTATCATTTTTGTTTCGTCAAAATAACGGTTGAATCAGAATTTTGCACCATAAACTACAAAATCAAGTAAACTTTTAGTCTTTAGATCGCCCTAATTTTCTCTCTCAACTCGCCGCCGCCTCGCATCCTTTCCTCTTGTCTTCTTCGTTTTGACCGACGGTGGGTGGTTTCTTTAGCACCACCGTCGGTCCTCTTCTCCTCCCTTCCTCTTTTCCTTTGTAGCTTGTAGTCTAGTCTTTGTTTGATATCCCTTTGGCTCTAGTCGGTTTTATCAGATCTTGGTGTTGCTCGGTTCAGTGGTGGTGATGATGTTTTCAGTCATCGGAGCGTGAGGGTGGCCAACACCAACGGGGAGCCTCAACTATCCTCGATCTGTTTGTGGACGTAGTAAGGAGATACCCGCTGTTTCTTCGAC
>OVAP01007613.1:0-10605 GCA_900406295.1 Aurinia saxatilis
GATCATCTTCTCATTCTCTCATACCTTGAATTCTCGGAGTAGCTTGTAATCGTTGAGAGTTTTTATTAATAAAGCGACCCCACTTCCTTAGTCTTTTCCCATTGCTTTCTGTTCTCTTACTTTCGAGTGGTTCACAGAGTTATAGTCGACGATCCCTAAACGTTTCGTAGACAAGTTTTGGTTGTGTGAATTTTTGCCCACACAACTGTGGGGACTCATCTTCTATTCCACACAAAGAATCTTTACTAACCCACATCGAACATGGCAGGGGAAGAACAAACTACCCAACAATCAATCCCGGACGGATCCATGGTGACTCCACAACCAAACAGAGGAATCAGGAATGGAAGCCATCCAAACGGTCTGACCATGCAGACTCCACTCAACGGAGGAGTTCCGACCACGTAGATTCCATTAAATGGAGGAGGAGACAGAATCGTCAATCCTCAGACTGGCTTTGCAGAAGTCAACACCTTGCTCAACAACTTGCTTACACGCTCTGTGAAGCAAGACAAGATCAATCAATCCATTGCGGATAGGTTGAAGGAACTCTCTGTCCGAAACCAAACTCAGAAGTCTTCAAGAGGGCTCTTCAACTTACCACGTCTCGATCCCACAAGATAGACGGTTCACAAGAATCATGCCGCTCGAACTGAGCAACCACAGGGATTGGAGAAAACTATCGACCCCACCAAGGATACTCCGGTGATCAACATGCAACCTCACACCAAAGACAACCGTGAGAGAGAGAGAGTCAAGCCCACCTCCGAACACTCAACAACCGGTGCACACATAACAGCCTGAAGATCGAGGTGAAGAAGTATTTGAAGAATACTCCGATGACGACGAGCTCGGGAAGCACATGGAGGAAATCCTACAACTCGAGCTTCCCTCCGCAGAACAGAAGTTACTGTCCAAGAAGTGCGTTCGCAGATCCACAAGGCAACCAGCCGCGCACCCTGAATTGTCTGCGTTCTCGAAGAATCGCAGATGACTCCCTTCACTCAAAGAATCACAGAAGCTCATATCCTTGATCCCGGAAAACTCAGAATCCCATTCTACGATGGGACGAGCGATCCAAGAGAACACCTGACATCCTTCTGAATCTCCATGAACACGGCCAAGTTCCCAAGGGGATACGAAGACGCTGGTTTCTGTCTTCTCTTCGTCGAAAATCTCAAAGGACCAGCTCTGCAATGGTTTTCTCGGCTGCCGAGGAATTCCATCGACAGCTTCCGCGAGCAGACTACAACCTTCCTGAAGCATTACTCCTTCTTCATGGGGCAGAAAACAACCAATGCTGACTTATGGTCGATCACTCAAGGTTTGACGGAATCTCTCATATCATACATCTGGACATTCAAAACTCTTATCTCGCAGGTCGAAGGCATGAGTCACCAGGCAGCATTTCGTGCACTCAAACAAGGCTTGAGGTACGAATCGGAATTCAGGAAGGAATTCCGAAACTTCACCAAGCAGCTAAACACAACCACGCGAGCACCGCTCCCACACACCATTGCAAACTTTGATCTTGCACATTCATCACATGACCAACGAGTCATCAAGCGAATTCAAGACACTATCTAAAAAGTCATAAGCCGAGTCATCGCACTCGCAAATACATTAAATTCATTCGAACAACTATCTCATAAAAATGAGCTCATACGTTCAAACAGCCTGTCGGCAAAATCATCTAGGGGTGGACGTTCGGATACCCATTCGGGTTCGGTTCAGGTTTTTCTGTTTTTCGGGTATTTCGGTAATGGGGTATAGCACCCGTTCGGATAATTTATATGTTCGGGTCGGATTCGGTTCGGTACCACTCAGGTTCGGTTCGAGTTCGGATACCCGAAAGTAAATAAAAATTAAATAAAAAAGTAAAAATTAAATAAATTTTAGTTAAATTTTGATAAATATAGCTAATAAATTTGTATATGTTGGTTATTTTGGATATTTTAATTATTTTAATCTAAAAACAAATGATATTTTTATATTTATAATTGTAATTTTAGATAAATTAGTTATATTAATTTTAAATAGAGTAAATATCGTAGGTATATAATTGTATTTTGGATAATTTTGGATACCCATTCGGATATCGGTTCGTTCGGGTTCGGGTTCGGTTCTTCGGATATAAGAGTTTAGCACCCGTTCGGGTATTTTATAGGTTCGGGTTCGGATTCGGTTCCATTTTTCGGGTCGGGTTCGGTTCGGTAATTTCGGATTCGGATATTTTGCCTAGGCCAAAAGCCATCCAAGCACAAAAGAACACGAGTTGTCAAACTCAGCAAAATTTAGTATCAAACAGGCAATCATATGCCACGTCTACAAGACAAACGAAAACATAAATCAACGGGCGGACGTCTACAATGGCATACCCGCGACCCACAAAACCTTTGGGTCGCTCATCATACTTCATGACATGTTTCACGACTCATACGATGACTTATGAGTCGCAAATCACATTCTAAAACATGTCCCACGACCCACAAAACCTTTCGGTCGCTCATCCAACTTCACAACATGTTTCACGAGTCATACGATGACTTAAAAGTCTCATATCACCTTCAGAAACATGTCCCACGATCCACAAAACCATAGGGTCGCTCATCCAACTTCACGACATGTTTCACGACTCATACGATGTCCTAAGAGTCGCATATCATCTTCGGAAACATGTCCAGCGACCCGCAAAACCTTTGGGTCGCTCATCCAACTTAACGACATGTTTCATGACTTAAGAGTCGCATATCACCTTCGGAAACATGTCCCGCGAGCTACAAAACCTTTGGGTCGCTCATCCAACTTCATGACATGTTTCACGACTCATACAATGACTTATGAGTGGCATATCACCTTCGGAAACATGTCCCGCAAACCACAAAAACTTTGGGTCGCGCATCCAACTTCATGACATGTTCCATGACTCCTACGACGACTTATGAGTCGCATATCACCTTCGGAAACATGTACCGCGGACTGTAAGATAGGTCCCTTGTGTCCTCCCACTATCATCTTCATGGACTGAATCTCAGGAACGAGATCATCCATCAACGTCGCTCTAGCACTTGTCATCTCGTGAATATGATACTCTGCAAAAGAAAACACAAGACAACTACATGAAGAAACGAAATTCCAAGGCAAACAGTCAACCAAATGAGAGCGATGCAATAACCATTCTCCTCATTCCTCGACATTGGAGGATCATCTCGAACTACATGGTCATCGAAACCATTACAACAACCCTCATCGTCACTATGGTCACTAACAGGCTCATCACTATCATTTCGGAGACTACTACCATCCTCATCACTACAAGGATCACCCTCTCTAACAATACTATAATTGCCATCATCATTCTCACTACTATCCAAGCTAGAAGATGGATCACCGCCACTAAATTCTAAGGCAAGATTCCCGGAGAAAGACTTACCTCCGCTAGGATCGCTCAAACTATAACCATCGAAGGTAGCGCAATCCACTACGTCATCGTGTTGGCTCGCTTCTTCTCCAAAGCTCACCTCACCGTCAAACACACGTGGGCACGCCTCCTCTTTTCGAAGACAACATCCGCGACCCAAACCAATCTCATGACTCGTGAAACCATCGTATGGACTACCCCAGCTCGCATCTCCGCCTTGGCCAGAGGATGTGCGACCGAGGACTCTCAGACAGCTCGCGCGAACGGAGCAAGAAGCATCAAGGCTCTCGTCTTTGTTCAGTCCCAAGTTCATACGACCCGTGATGCGCTGGCTCGCACCTTGGAGCATGGAGGAAGCTTGGGTCGCATCCTGATCACACGAACCAAAACCGCGACCCGACGAACCCTCACAGCTCGCGGGAACACTGTCCGAACTTCTGACGAAGGGATTATATCGGCGACCTGGCTGGTCACTGCAGCTCGCGGAATGGAGGAACGAAGAAAAGACGCGAGTCGAACCATCCGTGCATCTCGCGAGAACGACAACCGAAGACTCACAGCTCGCGGGAAGGAAGAGCAAGGAGTTTCCGCGAGCCAAGGGACCCGTGCAACTCGCGGAAGCCATCGAAGGTTCGCAGCTCGCACTTTCGATAAGCAAGGAAGTTCCGCGAGCGGAAGCATCCCTGCAGCTCGCGGGAACAATTCCCGGAGAGTTGCAGCTCGCAGGACCATTCGCTGAAGCTCTGATGGTTGCATCTTCATCAAAGGAGCCGAGACTCGAAGCCTTCAAAATTTGTCTCTGTTGTCCTTTCTCGGCAATCAACTGTTGTCTTTTCGTCTCCATCCACACACCAAGGTACATGCTATAATCATCTTCCCCCATGTCTCAATTTCAAATTTTCTCTAAGTGTGAAAGAGGAGAAGGGATGGAGTAATGGAATGATCCAAGGAAAGTCGTATCTATTTGCGATTCATCCGAATAAAGTCATCGTGACTAAGTCCAAAACGGACAGGCTCTTAAAACGCCATATGTGGCTAGCAGGATCATGGTCTGAGGCAAGTTTTATGACCCACATGCATCGTGGGTCGCATGTTCTCTGCCATGGCTCGACCCGCGACCTAGAGCAAGCTTTTTGGCTCGCGATTCCTTCCTTGATTGCTTCTTCCGCGACCCGAGTGGAGTGTGGCTCACAAGTTCTCGCATGAACCGTTTCCCGCAACCCGGAGAAGGATCGTGGCTCGCGTCTCGGCCTCAGACAGTCTTCCGCGGCCTTTTCATTTCGTGGTTTGGCCACTCACGTCTCGGACACGAACTGCGACTTGGAACGACATCTGGCTCGCGTGACCACCTCTCGGACAAGTCCAGCTCGCGACTCACGACCAGGCATGCGTCCCATGACCATATGGCTCACCGATTATCTTCGACTCATGTTCCGTGAGCCATAACAATAGATGGCTCGCACATCCTCCGTCTTTGCTCGACCCGCGACCCACGACGAACTACGACTTGACATTTAGTCTTGAACACACGTCCCGTGATCCAAGCTCTAGGCCAACTCGCGGAATAGCTACGACATTACTTCCCGCGACCCATGCATGCATAACGGGCCGCGGGACAACGCGACCATTAAGTCCAACATCATCCCGTGGATCGTATCAAGCTAAGCACTTAGTTCCAACGAGAACATATGATCCACGAAGTAACATTAACTCACATTATCACGAAATGCGACCTACATGTCCGATTAGACACTCAACAGGCTAAATTGTTCGATATTCCATCATGGGCCGATATCCGAGCCAAGCCTTTCATCAGATCATACTAGAAGATTCGTGAAGATTTGTGGACATATCTACAAAAAGGAAGTCGTCCTTTGGTTTACGACAAAAAGGAAAGCTGCCGAAGATTGAACGGAGAAAAGGAAATTTCTCCGATTCACATTGGAAAAATGGAAGTTTTCCGATTCACATCGGAGAAACGGAAGATATCTAAGAAGCAGTCTACAAATAAATGGAAGGAAGCCCATGATAAGCCCTACGACCTAGGACGGTTTAGCTGAGAGTATATATATCTCGCTAGTCATAACTTACATTGTTTCTTGAAATCTCTTAGCCTCTCGAACCTAGAGAGCTCTAGCAATAAAATTCGTGATTCATCTCTGTTTAATGTTTTCCGTTCATTTTTTCTGCCGTTCTGTTTTCTGTCTCTAAGTTCTATCCGTTCTCTCTGCTTTCTCCGTTCTCATCTCTGCAAGTGATTCGTACAAAAAGATAATCGACGATGCCGTAAAAGTTTTGTATTTACAAGTTTGTGGTTGTGTGAATTTCGGTACACACATAGAAGCTTAAGAACATTGTTGGTCTAACAGTTTTTTCTATGTCTTATATGCCGAGCTTCAGTAGGTTGGAATGTGTCGATGATCCTATCGAGTTGGGATTCAATCAGTAGGGTCCTTAGTTTTTATGTAAACTGTGTTATGTCTTGTTCACGGCATAACTATTTGCTCTCCGTTTTGCAGATAACTACACTTAGCCTTTGCTTTCGACTGTCTTCATGGCCGACCTCGAGAAGCCTAGGAACGGATCGATTGACTAGCAGACTACTTTTAAACTCCAGAGGGTAGAACAAACTCGAAGCCGAGTATAAGGTTTTGCTCCATCCGACGAGGACAGTGAATCGGATAGTGAAGAGGAAGAACAAAAAGTCGATCTTACCAAGGAGGTTTTGGACGAAATGAGTCATCAGATCAATCTCTGCGAATTAATGCTCTAACAAGCTAGAGAGAAGGCGGCTGCCAAGCTTGTGGCGAACCCAGTTAGGGTGAACCGTATTATGATCGAGCCCAACCCCCTGGCTATAATGCCAGCTGATGCTGAGGCTTCCCTTCCAGCCGAGGAGCTGCCACTAGCCGAGGAGACCGTAGAAAGACCCGAAGGATTTATTGATTGTGATGATATTTTACCGCTTTTCGATATGATTTTTCGGTGTTTTTATCAAAGAAACTATTTGATTTGAAACATAAACTACTGGATTTCACATTTTTCTGTTTGTAAAGTGTTTTTTTGTGAAAACAATGCATTTTAGGTTGCAAAGGGGAATTTTCTACCAAATCCAACAAATAAACATCAGAAGTTCAGGCCCGGATGAAGGAGATGTTTATTTTGGAATGAAGTGAGGAGTTAGGACAATCAAGCCACGAGAGTTAGCTTTCACATGGGCTTGGAATTGTGTCATTATTCCTTAGGAGTAAGAAGTTAAGCACAAATTACTGAAGGAGTGTCTAGAAGTCCACAAGACATGAAGGCCCAATCAATCGGACCAGAGGCCCACCGATCGATCATAGCCCATTTTTTCAAGAAGGTTCCTGAACAAATTCAGATATATACCGTTGCATTTGGGGAGATATTTGTTTACGTTGAAGATAAACTCAGGAGATACTGAATTTTCAGAAACGCGTTGAAAGATCTCGGTCGATTGGCCAGGACAACTATGATCGATCAATCAACTGAAGATAATCACAAATATTTGGATTCCTATCCAAATATTCCTCTTGATTCTTCTCAACCCTCTACTCGACCCTCTCCCCTATAAATACAGAAGACTGAAGGCCGAGAAGAAACAATCAGAAATTTCTCAAAAGCTTCCAGGCGTCCATGCTTATAGTTTATCATTTTTCTCATTTTCTTTGTTTTCATTTGTTTTGATCATTGCTTCAAGGAAGAAGTCTGTAATCTCTATATTTCCATATAAGCTATTCTGAACCCTTTTAATTCAAACAATTTTCATTATGTTTATGTCTACTTTTGCTATGTCTGAGTAGTCTTTTTGTTAGGAATATGATTTTGCTAGGAGGAATCATGGTTTGGTAGATAGGTAATATGATTATGTGATGAATAGTTTATAGGCTTACTTTCATATCAGTACTTAATTCAAATAATTGGATAAATTTGCTACTAATAAACCACTAAGAGTAAGAGATCCAGAACCTGGTAGTGAAAGTTTTACTATTTATAGTTTAGTAGGATTTAATTTCTTGAACTTAATGCCTAGATTGATTGGTTGATCAGCACATAGGTTCTCTTTCTGAAAGGACATATGCTAGAGTTAACTCGGATACCAATTGAACTAGACTACCTAAGCCTGACCATAAGGATAGTTAGTCATTACTGAAATAAACTATATAGCCTAAAATAGGAATTACATAATTACTACCCTGAATAATTCAAATCGTGATCCTCTAATGCACTAAATGACTTCCTAACGCTTTTTCATATTGAATTTTCTCACGTTTATTTTGTTTTAGCATTTTCAAGCATTGATCGATCGACCGCATAATCTGCAATCGACCGAAAGGTGTTTCAAAAGATCGATCAGTTCGTTACCAAAAACCATTTCATTTTGCTGCTTAGCTCGAGTGAAGTTGGACGTGCTATTGTGTTACTTGGCTCTATGTGGATATGATCCCTAAGTACTACTGCGAGACATGTGCGCTTGCAAGAATTATTTTGGGCGAAAACTAATCCTCATCATCTATCCTTCAGAAAGACTCGTCAAAGAAGAAAATGACGAGAGAAGTCTCCGGAGCCAAAGAAGGGCCCACCGCCGAGGAGGGAAAGAAAGTGAAGAGAAAGAGGAAGAGTAAATCTTCCAAGGGTACTTCCACTCCTATGACCCCGCCGAGGGCATCATTCGAGGAGATCCTCGATGATAGACTCGCCGAGTTTGTAACCCTCTTTTCCCGGCTAACTTTCCCGGGGGTATATGTGCCCTCTTTAGAGTCGGCGGCCAATCGGACCGGGTACGATCGCTTGGCTTATCAAGGCTTTTAGGTAACTTTCCTACTTTTATTTATTCTTTGGTTTTTCTCCCTTTGTTTTTGTTTGGTATTGACTTAATTTGGCTTATTGTTCTTGTTGAAGTATAACGCCGAGGTTAATAATGCCATGATCTGGTACGAAGGGGCGATCTCCCAGCTGGGCTCCCAGGTCTGAATCGTGAAGGAGCAGATGAATGAATCGAAGGATAAGGCCGACCAGGAGCTGGACCAAGCTGCAGAGCAAATTTGTAACCTGGAAGAAGAGTGCTCCCAGCTAAAACACGACAAGGACAATCTCTCCAAGGCCGAGGAATAGAAAGACCAGCAGATCGAATGCCTGAAGCGACCTGCCAAAGAATCTAATCTATGATTGCCAAAACGCGGCTAACTTGACCATGATCACTGAGCTGAAAGCCGTGGAGGGCAAGGCAGAAGGAAATACATCTCTCGATGACTTTGAAGCTGAGATCAAGGATTGGATTCTTGATTATGAGAACGCCGGTCATTCTTCGACAATGCTGTGTCGAAAATTGTGGACGAGCTGGTTTTGTCCCCTGAGACTTCTCCACTCTCGTCTCCTGCGGCCGAAGTCCCAAAAAACAATGATCAAGGCATTGCAGAGGAAATGGCTGAAGATAGGGTTGAAGCAGAAACCGCCGAGGTTGAGACTGCTGTCGAGTAGTCTTTTATTATTATTTTTTTTACTTTTGGTTTATGTAACTCTTTTTCACCGAGGGCAAGTACAATGCATGGAAGGCTTTATCCGAAATTTTATTTAATCAAACATGAAATTACTTCAAGAATTGATTGCGGTTGTTGCGTACGAGCCGAGAATTTGAATTATGTCTGTTAGCTTGAATAAACGTTAAGATTGCTCAACGATGTAGATAGACCAGTGCTTACGGTGAACTGGGTTTAAGTAGCATACGTTTGGATATAGACAAGGCTATGTAAAAGACCTAGGTAGTAATTATGTATCATTGTGGTAAACAATGACGAGTACCGTGTAGGATTTTGGTTAGAAATGGTTAAGGCAAAAGATTCCGAGCACATGATATGTTGTTTCCTTGCAGTGAAGCCGAGGATTGGTACATAATTCTTTGTCGAGCACACGTCTATGCCGAGCAAAGGAATAAATGACGAGCAAGGGAGAGTATGGATATACTCCTACCCCCCCCCCCTTTGAAAAGGGGGGCTAGTTTGACCCACCCGAAGATAAGCTGCCTACGTACCCCTTAAAGAGATTGGCTCACTCGTAGTTCAAGTTCGGCGCATGAAATGCAGCTGATGATTTTTTTTAAAACGAAGTGTACTAATGATAGTACTTTGTGAGATGCCGAACATTCCAGGAACGCGAAATTTTCCTGCCATCCATTGCTATGAGCTCATAAACGCCGAACTTGATGACTTTAGTAATGCGGTAAGGACCCTCCTAGTATGCGTCGAGCTTCCCAGCGTTGGGCTCGGCCATGGTCTGAAAAACTTCGCGTATGACGAGCTTTCCTTCATGAAAACACCGAGGACGAACATGGGAATTGTAGTATCGAGTTGCCTTTTGCTGACAGTTCTGGAGGCGAACAAGTGCTCGATCTCTTTTCTCGTCGAGGAAATCAAGCTGATCGAGTTGCATAATGTTGTTGAGCTCTTCATCTCTGGGAGCGAGTTGAAGACGAAATCCAGGGAACATCATTTCAGCTGGAAATAACGCACTCAATGTCGTAAACGAGGGCGAGCAGAGTTTCGCCGGTAGGACGCCGAGGGGTTGTTCGATGTGACCATAAGACTCCGCCTAGTTATTCGGCCCACTTTCCTTTCTTGGCATCAAGCCTTTTCCTTAATCCATCGACGATCGTTTTGTTGATTGCTTCGGCCTAGCCATTACCCTGTGGGTAACGCGGGGTTGATTTGGTGAGACGGATCTTCCACTTCTCGCAAAATCCTTCAAACCGAGCCGAGATGAATTGTGATTTATTATCTGTAATGATCTTGTAAGGGATGACATGCCTGCAGATGATAAACGTCCAGATGAAGTGCTCTACTTGGGCGTCCTTGATGCTAGCGTAAGATTTAGCTTCGACCCACTTGGAAAAGTAATCAGTCAAGACGAGGAGAAGTTTCTTGGTATTGGAATTGGGCATAGGCCCGACGATATCCATGGACCGCATGAAAGGGTAAGGAGATGAGACCGACGATAGTAGCTCGGCAGGCTGGTGCAGCATCGGGGCGTGTCTCTGAATATTTTTCACACTTTGCAGCAAACTACTCACAGTACTTGAGCATTGTCGGCCAGAAGAAACAGTGGGTCGTGATTCTTAAAGCACTACAAGAAAACACATGATTTGCGAGGGCACGATTAGTCGCAAACAC
>OVAP01007614.1:0-10604 GCA_900406295.1 Aurinia saxatilis
CTGATTTAAACTCATTCTCTACAGCTTTAATTAATACTTATTCGTTAGTCACATTTATTTAATCTGCTTAGTAAAGTTTTAATTCTTAAATTTATAGGCAGCTGAAAGTCTCTGTGGATTTGATCCCTAAATACTACAACTAATTAACTGTGCTCTTGCAGTTAGCTCGTAGGGTAAATCTGAGCATATCAATACACACGATAATGGAGTATTTTTCCGAAAACAACAAATGATACCAACGCTTTAATAATTTGGACAACGTTAGATATAAAAAAAAATCATCAAAAAAGCATCAATCTCGTGGGTTAATACATACGATAATGGAGTATTATTCCAAAATCACCAAATGATATCAACAATTTAACAATTTGGACACCATTAGAGATAAAAAAAATTACTCCCAAAATCATCAATCTCGTGGGTTAATACACACGATAATTGAGTATTTTTCCAAAATCACCAAATGATATCAACGATTTAATAATTTGGGCACAGTTAGATATAATAAAAAAAATACTCCAAATCATCAATCTCATGGGTTAATACAAATGTTAATGGAGTATTATTCCAAAATCACCAAATGATATCAATGCTTTAATATTTTGGACACCGTTGGAGATAAAAATAAATCGTACAAAATTCATCAATATCGTGTGTTAATACATACGATAATGGACTATTTTTCCGAAACCACTAAACGATATCAACTCTTTAATAATTTGTACACCGTTAGATACAAAAAAAAATCGTAAGAAAATCATCAATCTCGTGGGTTAATACAGACGATAATAGAGTATTTTTTATAAAATTACCTAATGATACCAACGATTTCATAGATTGGACACCGTTAGAGATTAAAAAAAATCGTAAAAAAATTATCAATCTCATGGATTAATACACACGATAATAGAGTATTTTTCTGAAATCACCAAATGATATCAACAATTTAATATTTTGGACACCGTTAGATATATATAAAAAATCGTAAAAAATCATCAATCTCGTGGGTTAATACACACGATAATGGAGTATTATTCCGAAACCAGCAAATGATATCAACGCTTTAATAATTTGGACAATGTTAGAGATATAAAAAAATCGTCAAAAAATCATAAATCTCGTTGGTTAATACACACAATAATGGACTATTTTTCCGAAACCAGCAAATGATATCAACCCTTAAATAATTTGGACACCGTTAGAGTTAAAACAAAATCGTCAAAAAATCATCAATATCGTGGGTTATCACACACAATAATGGACTATTTTTCCAAAACCACCAAATGATATTAAGTCTTTGATAATTTGTACCCCGTTAGAGATAAAAAAAATCGTCAAAAAATCATTAATCTCGTGGGTTAATACACACGATACTGGACTATTTTTCCAAAACCTTCAAATGATATCAACGCTTTAATAATAATTTTGACTCCGTTAGAGATAAAAAATAATCGTAAAAAATCATCAATCTTGTGGGTTAATACACACGATAATGGACTATTTTTCGAAACAACCAAATGATATCAACTCTTTAATAATTTGAACAACGTTAGAGATAAAAATAAATCGTCAAAATATCATTAGTCTCGTGTGTTAATACACACGATAATGGACTATATTTCCAAAACCAGCAAATGATATCAACGCTTTTATAATTTGGACACCGTTAGAGATAAAAAAATCATCACAAAATCATCAATCTCATGGGTCAATACATATGATAATAAAGCGTTTTCAAAAAAATCACCAAATAATGATTTAATTGGACACCATTGGAGATAAAATAAAAAAAAATAGTAAAAAAATCATCAATCTCGTGGGTTAATACATACGATAATGGACTATTTTTTCAAAACCACTAAATGATATCAACTCTTTCATAGTTTGTACACCGTTAGAGATAAAAACAAATCGTAAAAAAAAACATTAGTCTCGTGGGTTAATACACACGATAATGGACTATTTTTCCGAAACTAGCAAATGATATCAACACTTTAATATTTGGACATCTATAGAGATAAAAAAAAAAAAATTGTAAAAAAATCATCAATCTCGTGGGTTGATACATACAATAATAGAGTGTTTACCCAAAATCACCAAATGATAATAACAATTTAATAGTTTGTACACCATTGGAGGTAAAAAAAATTGAAAGAAAATCATCAATCTCGTGGGTTAATACACACGATAATGAACTATTTTTCCAAAACCACCAAACGATATCAACACTTTAGTAACTTGTACACTGTTAGAGATAAAAAAAAAAATCGTCAAAAAATAATCAATCTCATGGGTTAATACACACGATAATAGATTATTTTTTCTAAAATTATCACATGATACCAACGATTAAAATGATTAGACACCATTAGAGATAAAAAAAAAAATCATCACAAGATCATCAATCTCGTGGATTAATACACATGATAATAGAGTATTTTTTCAAAAAATACCAAATTATACCAACAATTTAATAGATTGAACACCGTTAGAGATAAAAAAACAATTTGTAAAAAATTCATAAATCTCGTGGATTAATACACACGATAATGGATTATTTTTCCGAAATCACCAAATAATATCAACGATTTAATAATTTGGCGACCGTTAGAGAAATGAACAAAATCATCAAAAAATCATCAATCTCGTGGGTTAATACACACGATAATATACTATTTTTTTCTAAAATTACCAAGTGATACCAACAATTTTATAGATTGGACACCGTTTGAGAAAACAAAAAAATCGTCAAACATCATCAATCTCGTGGATTAATACACATGATAATAGAGTATTTTTCAAAAATTATAAAATGATACCAATGATTTAATAGATTGGACACCGTTAGAGATAAAAAAATCTTCAAAAAATCATCAATCTCGTGGGTTAATACACATGATAATAGAGTATTTTTTTCGAAATCACCAAATGATATCAACGATTTAATAATTTGGACACCCTTAGATATATATATATAAAAAAAAGACTTCAAAAAATCATCAATCTCGTGGGTTAATACACACGATATGGAGCATTATTCCGAAATCATCAAATGATATCAATGATTTAATAAATTGGACACTATTATAGATAAACAAAATCCTCCAAAAATCATAATTCTCGTGGGTCAATACACACGTTACTAGGGTATTTTTCCAAAATCACCAAATGATATCAATGCTTTAATATTTCGGACACTGTTAGAGATAAAAAGAAATCATAAAAGAATCATCAATCTCGTGGGTAAATACACACGATAATGGACTATTTTTCCGAAACCACTAAATGATATAACCTCTTTAATAATTTGTACAACGTTAGAGATAAATAAAAAAATCGTCAAAAAATCATTCGTCTCATGGGTTAATACACACGATAATGGACTATTTTTTCCGAAACCAGCAAATGATATCAACGCTTTAATAATTTGGACACCGTTATAGATAAAAAAAAATCGTAAAAATTATCAATCTTGTGGGTTAATACATACGATAATAGAATGTTTTCCAAAAAATTACGAAATGATGCAAACGATTTAAAAGTTTGGACACCGTTGGAGATAAAAAAAATCGTTAAAAAATCATCAATCTCGTGGGTAAATACATACGATAATAGACTATTTTTCCAAAACCACCAAATGATATCAACTCTTTATTAATTTGTACACCGTTTGAGATTAAAAAAAAATCGTCAAAAAGTCATTAGTCTCGTGGGTTAACACATACGATAGTGGACTACTTTTCCGAAACAAGAAAATGATATCAACACCTTAATAATTTGGACTCTGTTAGAGATAAAAAAAATCATCAATCTCGTGGGTTAATACACACGATAATGGACTATTTTTCCCAAACAACCAAGCGATATCAACTCTTTAGAAGGTTGTACACCGTTAGAGTTAAAAAAAATTGTTAAAAAATCATCAATCTCGTGGGTTAATACACACAATAATAGACTATTTTTCCGAAACCAGCAAATGATATCAACGCTTAAATAATATGGACACGTTTAAGTTAAAAAAAATCGTCAAAAAATCATCAATCTCGTGGGTTAACACACACGATAATGGACTATTTTTCCAAAACCACCAAATGATTTTAACTCTTTAATAATTTGTACACCGTTAGAGATAAAAAAAAATTATCAAAAAATCATTAGTCTCGTGGGTTAATACACATGATAGTGGACAATTTTTCCAAAACCAGCAAATGATATAAACGCTTTAATAATAATTTTGACACCGTTAGAGATAAAAAAAATCGTAAAAAATCATCAATCTTGTGGGTTAATACACATGATAATGGACTATTTTCCAAAACCACCAAATGATATCAACTCTTTAATAATTTGTACACTGTAAGATAAAAAAGAAAATTATCAAAAAAATCATTAGTCTCGTGGGTTAATACATATGATAATGGACTATTTTTCAGAGACTAGCAAATGATATTAACGCTTTAATAATTTGGACACCGTTAGAGATAAAAAAAATCGTCAAAAATTATTAATCTTGTGGGTTAATACATACGATAATAGAGTCTTTTCCCAAAATCACAAAATGATACCAATTTTAGATACCATTGAAGATGAAAAAAAAATATCGTAAAAAAATCATCAATCTCGTGGGTTAATACACACGATAATGGACTATTTTTCCCAAACCACCAAACGATATCAACTATTTAATAGTTTGTACACCGTTAGAGTTAAAAAAAAAATCGTAAAAAAATCATCAATCTCGTGGGTTAATACACACGATAATAGAGTATTTTTCTAATATTACCAAATGATACCAACGATTTAATAGACTAGACACTGTTAGAGATAAAAAACATCTTCAAAAAATAATCAATCTCGTGGGTGAATACACATGATAATGGAGTATTTTTCAGAAATCACCAAATGATATCAACGATTTAATATTTTGAACACCGTTAGAGTACAAAAAAAATCGTCAAAAATCATCAATCTCGTGGGTTAATACACACGATAATGGAGTATTATTCTGAAACCAGCAAATGATATTAACCCTTTAATAATTTGGACACCGTTAGAGATAAAAAAAAATCATCAAAAATACATAGTCTCGTATATTATAATGGACTATTTTTCAGAAACCAGCAAATGATATTAACGCTTGAATAATTTGGACACGTTAGAAATAAAAAAAAATCGTCAAAAACTCATTAATCTTGTGGGTTAATACATACGATAATAGAGTGTTTTACGAGAATAAAAAAAATGATACCAACGATTTAATAGTTTAGACACCATTGGAGATGAAAAAACAAAATATCGTAATAAAATCATCAATCTCGTTGGTTAATACACACGATAATGGACTGTTTTTCCCAAACAACCAAACGATATCAACTCTTTTAATAGTTTGTACACCGTTAGAGTTAAAAAATAATAATAATAAAATCATCAATCTCGTGGGTTAATACGCACGATAATATAGTATTTTTCTAAAATTACCAAATGATAACAACGATTTAATAGATTGGACACCGTTAGAGATAAAAAAATCTTCAAAAAATAATCAATCTCGTGGGTGAATACACATGATAATCGAGTATTTTTTCGAAATCGCCAAAAGATATCAACGATTTAATATTTTGGACACCGTTAGAGTATAAAAAAAATCGTCAAAAATCATCAATCTCGTGGGTTAATACACACGATAATGGACTATTTTTCCCAAACCACCAAACGATATCAACTCTTTAATAGTTTGTACACCGTTAGAGTTAAAAACAAAATCGTAAAAAAAATCATCAATCTCGTGGATTAATACACACGATAATAGAGTTAGAGATTTAATAATTTGAGCACAGTTAGAGATAATAAAAAATACTCCAAAAATCATCAATCTCGTGGGTTAATACACATGTTAATGGAGTATTATTCCAAAATCACCAAATGATATCAATGCTTTAATATTTTGGACACCGTTGGAGATAAAAATAAATCGTAAAAAAATCATCAATCTCGTGGGTTAATACATACGATAATAGACTATTTTGCAAAACCACTAAACGATATCAACTCTTTATTAATTTGTACACCGTTAGATACAAAAAAAAAAAAAGAATCGTAAAAAAATCATCAATCTCGTGGGTTAATACACACGATAATAGACTATTTTTCTAAAATTACCAAATGATACCAACGATTTCATAGACTTCGTTAGAGATTAAAAAAAATCGTAAAAAATCATCAATTTCATGGATTAATACACACGATAATGGAGTATTTTTCTAAAATCACCAAATGATATCAACGATTTAATATTTTGGACACCGTTAGAGATATAAAAAAAATCGTCAAAATCATCAATTTCGTGGGTTAATACACACGATAATGGAGTATTATTCCGAAACCAGCAAATGATATCAACGCTTTAATAATTTGGATAGCGTTAGAGATAAAAAAAAATCATCAAAAAATCATAAATCTCGTTGGTTAATACACACAATAATGGACTATTTTTCCGAAACCAGCAAATGATATCAACGCTTAAATAATTTGGACACCGTTAGAGTTAAAACAAAATCGTCAAAAAATCATCAATCTTGTGGGTTAACACACACGATAATGGACTATTTTTTCGAAACCACCAAATGATATTAGGTCTTGGATAATTTGTACACTGTTAGAGAGAAAAAAATCGTCAAAAAATCATTAGTCTTGTGGGTTAATACATACGATAATGGACTATTTTTCCAAAACCAGCAAATGATATGAAAGCTTTAATAATAATTTTGACTCCGTTAGAGATAAAAAAAATCGTAAAAAATCATCAATCTCGTGGTTTAATACACACACGATAATGGACTATTTTCCGAAATAACCAAATGATATCAACTCTTTAGTAACTTGTACACCGTTAGAGATAATAAAAAAAAAATGGTCAAAAAATCATTAGTCTCCTGTAATAGGAAGAAACAATGATAAGAGAAACAATGCACAATCATTAGTCTCCTGTAATAGGAAGAAACAATGATAAGATTGAAATTTGCTTATTTGGGAACACTTTCTTACGTTTTGGGCCTTTTAAGCCGTTATTGGGCCTGAACAAAACTGTCTTATTTTCTATCACTACCTTTTTTGGGGATTATTCTATTTCTTTCCTCCTTTCACGTATACAACCCAGAGCCGGGTACATCTAAGCAGTTCCAGTTTGGTGTAAGAATAAAAGCTCAATAACGGCTCACAAGGTGTCAAGTCGAAAAGTCGATGATGAATATTATATCTTTGAATTGTTACTGAGAGAGGCGATGGAGGTCTCTTCGATATGTTAGGTTTTTGAGTAATGGAAAAAATATGTTTGTGACAGGGAGCTAGTTTTCTTACTATACGACCTCCAGCTGTTCTCACAACTCAGACGTCCAATCAAAATCTTTCGTTGCGACATAACTATTTATCAGCTTATTGGGTTTAGTCTCACTAAGGTCCATGTTCTTTAAAAATTACTCAATAGAACAATGCGTAAAACGATGCGTTTGATTTTCACTATACAGGAAAAGCACTTAGGTGCAAAAAAGTCATTGTCTTTTGTCATTTCATAATACGTGTATAGTAGATATTCTGTGATGTCTTAATAATTTATGTATAAAAATCATTAAAGTATATTAACCGTAGATTATATTTTGTAATGTCACAAAAGCTCGAAAGTGTGTTATACAAACTTATAATCATCATTTACGAAGTTCTGTTACGTATTTACTTTCTATATATATAAGATTTTTCCCGAAATTTTAATGATTTTAAATAATTTTAAAAATTTTAAATCCTCACAAGTTTTTTTATACTAGAAACTTGAATATTACATCTAGAAGTAGTTGTCTATGTTTCAAACGAGTGAAGCTATATTTTGTTCCTTTAATGATGCCATCACAAATGAAGAATCTCCTTTCAAATAATGAATTTCGAGTTTCCATAAACTATCATTTCCAAAATATAATTAATATATATGTACTGATGAATAAAATTAATTAACTTGAAAAATGTCAATGGTTGAGTTTAGTTGATTCAAATTTAATTCTTGTTTTGTTTTTCTAAATATCTTAAGGAAAAAGAAAAAAAAGTCCTGCACGACCAGTTTATACTTTATACTCTAGTCTCTCTCTCTCTATATATATAAAAAATACCATTAGTATATAAAATTGAAGATTGTATATAATACAAGTCGGAGTTGTTTTAAGAATCATGCATGCTTTTGCCACCGAAATACAGATTGTATCTACTGACANAAGAATCATGCATGCTTTTGCCACCGAAATACAGATTGTATCTACTGACATTTTGATCTTGTTCCTTCTTATGTTGTTATTTGGTTGGTTGTAATTTTAAGCTCAGAGAAGCTTAGGGTTATACACACACAAACAGGTCACTCTAGAATAAAATTTAACATTTTTTTTTTTTAAAAAGAGATTGTAAAATTTGTGGTGTAATTTAGTCTAGAGGGTATAAATGGTAGACTATAGGTTGGTACCTTTTAACGGTTGATTAATAAGATTATACGTTCATTATTCTTGTGATTACATAAGAATTACTTGTTTGAATGAAATTATTTCGTTTATTGCAAAACACTATTTTATTACTATGCATTCTTTTATCTCATTTATCTTGTTTAACCTCTGACTTATAGGCTATGTAATAAAGCACATACGACAGTTTAAGGTTTATTTTCAATTGTAATTATGGTTCTTATTCCAAAAAAAAAAAAAAAAATTGTAATCATGGTTCAAACTTTAACCACCCACTATATATATATATATATGGAACCCTTAATTAATCACAGTATGGTTCTCGATCCTGGTTTGTTCAACCACGTTATCATGGCAGCATGGGACCACTTCTCGATCTCCCCATTCGTTACGCACAAATAGAAAATGTATGCGTATAGACATATATATATGATGTACGCAAAAATCATTTGAAAAATCTTGACATATATATGGACATGATATGTTGAGTTTGGAATACGAAGTTTTGACAGTAAAATGATTATATCTAGTACAAGATATACATAAATGATAAATTTTCAAAAACCATAAATTTATACCGTATAAATTAGACATACGCACATACATGTATTACTATACTTCGTATTAATAGTAGAAAATAAACTATTCCAAAAACATGTAGATACGATCTGTATTTCTGTGGCAAAAGCATGCATGATCCTTAAAAACAACTCCGACTTGTATTATATACAATCTTCAATTTTATATACTAATGGTATTTAATATATATATATATATAGAGAGAGAGATTAGAGTATAAAGTATAAACTGGTCGTGCAGGATTTTTTTTTTCCCTTAAGATAACTAATATCTTCATAGAATATGGACATTATAAAACGCATCGTTTTACACGCTGTTGTAAGATGCATAGCATAAATAGTGAATTCCACACTTTTACAGTTTTATAAGATCTTTTGAAAGAGCAACACGAGTTAACAGTTTTGTTTTTATATAATTAGCTAATAGTTAAGTACTAGTGGTGTAATTGAACCACGCAGCTTTGAATGGAATAAAAATGAGAATATTCTAAACAAACAGCAATAAAATAATCAATTGTTACTTATATGTTTATTATCATATGCCAATTGAAATATTTTCCGGTCTATAGATATATCACTAAATATTACTATTTTTCTCTAGAGTTATTTTTTAATGTAAAAAACTCTAGAGAAGTAGTGACATTTAGTAATATATCTATAGACAGGATTATAGTAGTATTTGGTAATCAGTCAATTAGATTAACCTACTGTTAAAAACTTTTAACATCACAATAATGAAATATCTCCACAACTTAGACGTCCAATCAAAAACTATAATCAGTTGTGATGACATAATTACTGTCAACTCATTGGACCTAGTCTCACTAAGGTCTTCTATAAAGATTACTCAACGTGTAAAACGCTGCGTTTTATTGGGTGGGACTATTGGCCGGAGATTATTTTTTTGTATATGATGTCATTATAAATTTTTTTTCCCCAATATACATAGGTCAGAATAAATGTTCCCTAGAATTTAGATGTTCCCGTTTTTTAATGAATCAATTTGTTTGTAGAATTTGAAGATCTCTTAAAATTATTAGATAACCAATAAACAGATTAGTCTCGTTAGTGGTGGGACTCACATGTGGTGGAGTATGGGTTCAACTGACACGTCGAATATACGATGAATTAATAAGACTGTTGACCCCTCCTTCTTGAATTCTAAGTCATGACCCTATTTTTTTTATTTTTTTTACCTTTCTTTGTGGTAACAACTTCATTTTTGGCTGTGTCATTTCAATCCATTGTTTCACAAAATCTTGCCATAATAAAAAAAAACTATTTATAAAAGCGATTTGTTTTTCTACTCATTTTGTACCATATCATTAGTTAGTGGTCATTATGATCGTTTTTAAATTAGATATTTGTTATTTTCTTTTAATTCACCTTTTGTTGACATTTTTTTTTAAATCATGTTTAACAAACCTATAATCTTATTAAGCGATAAAAAACAAAATTTTATTATAGCAAATATATAATCACCAAACTTCTAAACGCATATATGATAGTATGGGGCAAGGATATGGACAAAGAA
>OVAP01007615.1:0-10602 GCA_900406295.1 Aurinia saxatilis
AATTATATGTTTATTATGATAAAAACCGGTAAAATATGAGGTATATCACTTTGGGAGAATGAAATGCGACCCATGTGTGTTCCACCGGTCGCGGAACTTCTCGGATGCTTCAATTTGCGACATGTGTGTGTTCAACGGGTTTTGGAACTTCTCCGAAGCACGAATGCGATCCGTGTGTGTTCCACAGGTCGCAGAACTTCTCGAAGGCTTCGATGTGCGACCCGTGTGTGTTCAACATGTCGCTGAACTTCTCCGAAGCACGAAGTGCGACTCGTGTATGTTCGACGGGTCGCGGAACTTCTAAGAAGCAACGAAGTGCGACCCTTATGCACGTCCACAGGTTGCTTGTGCATGGGTCGCGGTTCATGCTCGAACGCGACGAGTCACAACGAGAAGGTTTTAATACATGCATGGAGATTCAAAGAGAAGGTTTCAAGGCTGATTTCCCTGGTAAAATTTCATCAAAATCAAGGTAAAATTTGTGCCTTGCTCTATATGGTGAAAGCTTCATTGTAAAAAGAGAAAAAAAAAACAACAATAAAAAGAAAAAAATTTAAAAAACATTTAAAAAAAAAAAAAGCTTTATGATCCATAAAGGAAAGGGACATCAGGGGTCAAAATGAAGAAAGGTGGAAAACATTTAAAGAAGTACGAGGAGGTTCAAGAAGACTTTAGATTCCATTGAAGAATCTAAGTCTGGGGGAGGAACAAGCCGAGATAAGGACAGACTGATTGGGAAACTATGCCATCAAGAGGTCCAATCTCTCTTGCTTTTTGGCAAACATATCGCATTTCTCTTGAGTACTCTAAACCCTAAACACACTAGCCTCTCCTCTAAATATTAGCCCCCTCTCATTACACACCTAGCCTATTTTACCTAGCTGATATTTTCCAGTAAGAAAGCTCACGCAAAATAAATGAATGTAGAGAGTCAGAATTTTTGTACCTTCAGGGTATTTGCAGGTTGATATTCTTGTTGGACCAGTTGGGAGAGTTGTGGTGGGATTATGAGATGAGAACTTTTGGCAGGATTGTCGAGATGACCATCACGAAGCTGCGCCTCTATGTTGTGGTTCAAGTAAGCGAGTTCCTAACTTTTCAAACTTATTTCCCTTCTTAGCATGTGTTTGTTCGAGGACAAACAAAGCTAAGTCTGGGGGATTTGATAGTGATGATATTTTACCGCTTTTCGATACAATTTTTTGGTTTTTTTAATAAAGAAACTGTTTGATTTGAAACATATACTACTGGATTGCACATTTTTTTGTTTGCAAAGTGTGTTTGTGAAAACAATGCATTTTAGGTTATAACTGGGCATTTTCTACCAAGTCCAACAAGTCAACATTAGAAGTCCAAGCCCGGATGAAGAAGATGCTTATTTTGATATGAAGTAAGGAGTAAGGACAATCAAGCCACGTGAGTTAGCTTTCACATGGACTTGGAATCGAGTCATTAGCCCTCAGGAGTAAGAAGTTAAGCCCAAATTACTGAAGGAGTATCTAGAAGCCCACAAGACATGAATGCCCAATCGACCGGACCAGAGGCCCACCGATCAGTCGAAGCCCATTATGTTAGAGAAGGTTCGAGAACAAATTCAGATATACACCATTGCATTCAGAGAGATATTTGATTGCGTTGGAGATACACTCAGAAGATACGGAATCTTCAGAATCGCGTTTGAAGATGTCAACCGCTCGGTGAAGATAGCTACGACCGATAGATCAAGAGAAGATAAATACAAATATTTGGATTCTCATCAAAATATTGTTTTTATTTTGGCCAACATCTCGACCCTTTCCCTTATAAACACAGAAGACTGAAGTCCGAGAGAAACATAAAAAAACTCTCCAAAGCTTTCAGGCGTCGAGACTAATAGTTTACCAGTTTCTTTGCTTTTATTGCTTTGATCATTGCTTCAAGGAAGAAGTTTGTAATCTCTGCATTCCAGAAAAGCTATTTTGAACCCTCTTTTAATACAAGCAATTTTCATTGTCATTATGTCTACTTTTACCATGTTTGAGTAATCTTTTAGTTTGGAATACGGTTTTGCTAGGAGGAATCATGGTTCGGTAGATAGGCAATTGGATTATGTAATGAATAGTTTATATGCTTACTTTCATCTCATATCTTAGTATAAATCATAGGATAAACTGTCTACTAATACACCACTTAGAGTAAGAGATCCAAAACTTGATAGTGAAAGCTTTACTTTTTATATTTTAGTAGAATATGATTTGGGAAAATATCAAAAAAGGCCCGAACTTTGCAAAAATCGACGTTTAAGGCCTCAACTTTCAAAATGTCATTTAATCATCTAAGTCTGAAACTTCATTTCAGTAAAATGTTAAACTTTTCTCTTGTCGGACGTTTAAGGGATAACGTTAAGTCTCCGTGAGAAATTGTGTTACGGTGTTAACACTCTGCGAACGGACTCCGTTGAGTCCAAAATGACTTCGTTACTCATCATAAAACGACGTCGTTTTACACAGAAACAAATATCCCAAAACCCCCCAATTCGATTCTCAAATCCTTAATTCCCCAATTGAAAAATTTTCCCCAAATTATCTCTTCTAACTCGAATAAACACCCTAAATCCTCTCAAGCTTTTTGTCGATCCCTGCGTAATCTTCTGATGAGTTCTTCAAGCTCTTTGTTATCGGGTCTTGTTGGAAACCGTAGTTTGCCGTCGAAGTGTGTTTGTGGCTTAGGAGTCACGATCTTCACCTCTAGGACACCAGAGGACCTAAGCAGGCCATTCTTTTGTTGTGTTAGCAAACGTGATATCAACTCGTGGACAAACAAAAGGGAGGTAAGATTATCTTCAATTTTGTTGTTGTTTATGTTAAAATTCAAGCCAAAGAGATCTAATTTGACATTGGGTATTTGCACCATGGTTTATGTTAATTTGTCAAATTGTGTATGTGTACCAAGGGCATTTTTTTAAGTGGGTGGAGGATGCTGTATTTGAAGAGCTTGAAGATATTATACCAAGACTATCAATCATTGAAAATGAGATTAACAAAGGAAAGTATGAGGCAAACGAGTTAACTGCTATGATACATTAATTGATAGAGAAAGCAATGGTGAGCCAAAAGGAAATCGGGAAGTTGAAAGTGTGTGTAGTGTGGCTATGCCTTATCACCATTCTTCTTGTTTACGTTTTTTTTGGTAAAGCAAAGGAAAATAATTATGTGGTTGGTTATTAGAAAGTTCTTAATGTGCTTCAAGTGTGAAACGTTGATAGTTTGTGTAAGCAAAACAAGTTTATTTGGTGAAACAAGTTTCTTTGCAACAAAAGACATGGTGGTAATTTCTTTGGTTAAGCAAAACAAGTTGAACAAAAGACATTAATATAGTTCTTTAGTAAGCAAAACAAGTGCAACAAAACAAAATAACTAAACAAGTGCAAAACATAATAAGAACTAAACCAAAACAATTGATTAACAAAATCCGAATGAAACACCAACAAAATACAAACCAACCATGTTCATTACACACCTAATCCGAATGAAACACAAACAAAATACAAACCAACCATGTTCATTACACACCTAATCCGAAAACATAAGCAAATTGTTTTGACACAAACTGTTGAACATTTTCATCATTAGACATTCTAATTTGGATTTGAACATTCAAACCATGGTGCCCAACCTTCTAAACCTACTGCTTCTCCTTGGGATGCTCTTCCTCCTCTCTGTGATCCTCCTTCTCTTTGTGAACCTCCTCTTCCTCTCTGTGATCCTCCTCCTCTTTGTTATCCTTCTCCTCTTTGTGATCCTTCTCCTTGTGATGTTTGGAATTCTAGTCCTTGAGCAAACAATATATTCCTTGGCTCTTGTTTCAATCATTCTATCAGTACCCATTACACATAAAAGAAAAAGAAAACAGAAAGTGGAAGATGTTACAAACCTGAATTTTCCTTGGACAACCAATTGGTTTTTTTTGGTGGAGTTGCAACTCTGTCATTCTTACATCCTTTTTTATTGTGGCCTTCTTGTTTGCAGTTAAACCATGTCATGACTCGGTTTGCCCTAGATAGCTTTGTGGTAGTCTAAAAAACTCCTTTCCTCTTATCATGATTATTGGATCTTCCTGGATTTCCTCTTCTCCAAGGAGGTGCCAACACACCAAGTCTATTCACTCTTGGCCATTCTTGAGCACTCTGAACAAGGGCAATGCGATCTTCATATGTGAGCTACCACGTTGTAGTTGTGTACCAGTCACAAAGATAATCCCACACTTTCCCTTTGTCCTATTATGACAGATGCAGCATAAACATATGGTATACCAGTCATCTGCCACTTTCTACATCCACAAGTCTTTTCATTCATATCCACCAAGAAAGTGCCATTACCAAGGCGTACCTCATGTTTGTTGTGCCTAGCCATCCACCAAGAAAGTGCCATTACCAAGGCGTACCTCATGTTTGTTGTACCACCTCATGTTTGTTGTGCCTAGCCATCCATCTTTGACAAAACTGTGAACCCGCAATCATCTTTTCTATCTCAGCATGGGCTCTGTTTGTGAATCTAGTCTTCAACCTACTAGCAATAACATACTTCTTTTCATTGCGCTCCATACAATGCCTCCTAATTTCCTCAAACATTTATAACAATGGTTTCCTCCTAGCTTGTCGAATTGTCTTATTGAAAGACTCACTGAGGTTGTTTAAGTTGTCATTGCAGCAGCTTCCTATTCTGAACAAGCTCTGAACCATGTTTCTGGATTTGTCTTCAGGAGAGACTCATAGGCTACTAGATTGTAGTTCTGAATCTCAAGCATGTAACCACCAAATTCTCCCTCCGTGTAACTCCTAGCAATCTTCCAGAAGAGTCTTTGTAGCTCCACGTCATGACTACTTCTCTTCCAGTTGTTCATATGCCTAGCACATTGTCTATGCTCAGCTGCTGAAATGACATTCTTAATTGCTTTAACTAAACCCTACAAAACTAGAAAGAAAACACTTAGAATCTTTGGCACAAAACAGTTTTTACACCAAATGATTTACAAGATAATGTACTAACCATTGTTTGTCTGATATGATTGCCAAGTTTCTTCCATCTTCAAGTTCAAAATGTGTAGAGAGCATCGTAACAAACCAATCCTAGTTATCATCATTCTCAATTTCAACTACAACCTAAACAATGGGAACAATCCTATTATATGCATCTCTTCCAGTAGCAGCTAAGAGATGTCCCTTTACATCCCATTTAAGAAACGCCCCATCTATTCCTATGATAGGCCTACAACTATGCTTCCAAGAGTCTCTTTGCGACTTGAAACAGATAAAGAGACGAGAAAACCTTTGTAAGCTCCCAATTGTTGGCCCTGGAATAGTCTCAATCTCAAATACAGTCCCTTGATTACTCCGGAGTATCTCTATTTGATAATTCCATATCTCTGCGAAATGATCTCGATGAGTAGCTTTCTTATCTTTCATCACATTTGTCTTCACTTTTGCACATTGGTCTGCAGTTACAATGAGGTTGTAGACTCTCTCTATGTCAGCAACCATATCAAATTTGGTCAGTTTCGGGTTCCTCCTCAATCTTTCAGCAAACAACCAAGCAATTGTTCCTTGCTTCAACATCTTCGTATAACCTGATCTAACACATATGTGTGTATCATCATAAGCCCTTATCTGCATTTTCTGTTTTTTCTTGTCATACAAGCAGTAGCATCTCCACTCACATTTTCCATCAGAATCGTTGCACTTGGCACCAATCCTCAAATGTCTTGATCGATAAAGCATGACATCGTATCATATTTTCGGAGCATACTTAAGCATAGTAATCTTGAAATCTTCAGGGAATTGAAATCTTTCCCCAACTTGAATATGCCTTCACCATCTCCAGCTTCATCTCTATCGAATTCTTCTTCAGGAACATCTTTATCATCATTGTGTGGCAAAGGTTCAGGAATCCTCTCATCATCTGAAATGTCATCTCCATATCGGCATCAGTTTCACCTCCATTGTCCTCTTCTCTTGCATCTGCTCCAAACTTAGCTACAAAATCCTCACAATTTTCTTCTTCTACATCTACACCACCTTCTTCATGAACCTCAATGGTCGTTTCAACCTCTTCATGGTTCTCGTTTATCTCATTTCCATTCCTAACCTCATCACAGTCGTCATCACCAGCAACCTCGGAGTCATAATCCTCACAATCTTCTTCTTCTACATCTACACCACCTTCTTCATGAACCTCAATGGTCGTTTCAACCTCTTCATGGTTCTCGTTTATCTCATTTCCATACCTAACCTCATCACAGTCATCATCACCAGCAACCTCGCAGTCATCATCACTCAGTGGCTCACGATCTGAGCACTCTCTTCCTCTTCAGCAACTTGCGTCTTCCTCTTTCGCTTAGTTCGATGAACAACTCCAGTCTCAACCTCCAATGGTTCTGCGACTGGCGTTTTATGATGGTTCACCTTCTTCTTCTTCTTCTTCTTCTTATTTTGATCAGATGTAGGAACAACCTCAGATGATTGTCGGGTGAGTCTCCCTGAACGACGACGAGGAGAAAAAAGTCCTCCACAAGTACGCCATCTCCACGATTTGATAATCTCCACATCACAGACACTTTTGGGATTTCAACAAAGAGATTTGTGGCAAAAAAAGGGATTTGATTCGAGTTAGGATAGAGAATTTGGGGAAAATTTTTCAATTAGGGAATTACGGATTTGAGAATTAAATAGGGAGTTTTCGGATATTTGTTTGTGTATAACGACGTCGTTATATGATGAGTAAAACGACGTCATTTTGGACTCAACGGAGTCCATTCACAGAGTGTTAACACCTTAACACGATTTCTCACGGAGACTTAAAGTTATCCCTTAAACGTCTGACGCGCGAAAAGTTTAGCATTTTACTGAAATGAAGTTTCAAATTTAGATGATTAAACGGCATTTTGAAAGTTGAGGTCTTAAACGTCGATTTTTGCAAAGTTCGGGCCTTTTTGACATTTTTCCCAATTTGATTTCCTGAACTTAATGCCTAGATTAATTGGTTGATCAGCCCATACGTTCTTTCTGAAAAGATATATGTTAGAGTTTACTCGGATACCAATTGAACTTGACTGGCTAAGCTTGACCATAAGGATAGTCAGTTATTAGTGATTTCAACTATATAACCTAGATTACTACCCTGAATGATTCAAACTGTGATCCTCTTATGCATTACCTGACTTTCTAACGCTTTTTATTATTGAATTCTCTCACGTTTTATTTTGTTTTTGCAATTTCAGGCATTGATCGATCAACCACATAATCTGTCATCGACCGAAAGGTGTTTCAACCGATCGATCAGTTCATACGAACGATCGATCGTAACCAAAAACCATTTCATTTTGCTGCTTAGCTCAAGTGAAGTTGGACGTGCTACTGTGTACACTCTTCTCTTTGTGGATTCGATCCCTAAATACTACTGCGAGACCTGTGCGCTTGCAGGAAATATTTTGGGCGAAACTAATCCCCATCATATAGGTAACCCTAGTGCCAATAGGGACGGAGCTTGTTGTAGTGGGAACATTGATAGTGATGATGATGTTAGTGGAAATAGTGTCGCTAGTAGTAGTGGTAGTGAACATAGTTCTAGCAAAAATAGTGATGGTAGCGGTATCGGAAAAAACTCATGGAGGCCCATCGATAGTTAATAATGAGGAAGCGGTAGGTCTTGATGATGTTCCGATCATTGATATCAACCAAGAGCTTGAAGATCTTCAAGTCTTTCAGGACACTATTGATGCCGTTAAGGCTTTAGTGTTAAAAGAGCGTGCTTTCCTTAACAGAAAAGCGAAACGGCAAAGGGTAAAAAGAAATAAACCGCATCCACCCGGATCGAGTTTGTCGACCGAAGATTCGATAGCTAAGCTTTGGGAAGTGTTCTTAAGTCCTGAAGATATCAAAATAGTTATCCCGTCGTCCTCCGGTCGTCCTGACAATGCTCTAAAAGGATACTTTTGCTTGCTTGGGAGTTTCTTCTAAGAGGGATTCCTTTGGTACCCTATCCCGGAGATGTTCGTCAAATTCTTGAAGAAATATAACTTGTGCTTTTCGCAAGTCACTCCGAACGGAATTCGTCACTTGGTGGGAATCCTAATGCATTGTATCGAATGTTGTTTCAATGTTGAAGTAGGATTTCTCTCCGAAGTGCTAAAAGTTCACCAACCCGACCGTAACAAGAATGTATATGTTATCGCCGGCAAGCCTAGAAGGAGAGTCATCCGAGGTTGATAGTGATGATATTTTACCGCTTTTCGATATGATTTTTCGGTGTTTTTAATAAAGACGCTATATGATTTGAAACATAAACTACTGGATTTCACATTTTTCTGTTTGCAAAATGTTTTTGTGAAAACAATGCATTTAGGTAATAATGGATATTTTTTACCAAGTCCAACAAGTCAACATCAGAAGTCCAGGCCTGGATAAAGGAGATGTTTATTTTTTACTGAAGTGAGGAGTTAAGACAATCAAGCCATGTGAGTTAGCTTCACATGGCCTTGGAATCGAGTCATTTGCCCTTAGGAGTAATAAGTTAAGCCCAAATTACTGAAGGAGTATCCAAAAGCCCACAAGACATGAAGGCTCAATCGACCGGACCAGAGGCCCACCGATTGATCGAAGCCCATTAAGTCAGAGAAGGTTTGAGAACAAATTCAGATATTGCATTCGGAAAGATATTTGATTACGTTGGAGATAAACTCAGAAGATACTGAATCTTCAGAATCGCGTTTAAAGATGTCAACCGACCGGTGAAGATAGCTACGACCGATCGATCAAGAGAAGATAAACACAAATATTTGGATTCTCATCCAAATATTCTTCCTGATTTATTTCAGCCAACATCTCGACCTTCTCCCTTATAAATACAGAAGACTGAAGTCTGAGAGAAATATCAGAAACTCTCTAAAGATTCCAGGCATCCAGGCTAATAGTTTACTAGTTTCTTCGCTTTTATTGCTTTGATCAATGCTTCAAGGAAGAAGTTTGCAATCTCTGCATTCCATAGAAGCTATTCTTAACCCTCTTTTAATACAAGCAGTTTTCATTGTCATTATATCTACTTTTACAATGTTTGAGTAGTCTTTTAGTTAGGAATAAGGTTTGGGTAGGAGGAATCATGGTTTGGTAGATAGGCAATAGGATTATGTAATGAGTGGTTTACAGGCTTACTTTCATATCAGATCTTAGTATAAATCATAGGATAAACATGCTACTAATACACCACTTAGAGTAAGAGATCCAGAATTTGATAGTGAAAGCTTAACTATTTATAGTTTAGTAGAATTTGATTTCCTGAACTTAATGCCTAGATTAATTGGTTGATCAGCCCATAGGTTCTCTTTCATAAAAGATATATGTTAGAGTTAACTCGGATACTAATTGAACTAGACTAGCTAAGCTTGACCATAATGATAGTCAGTTATTAGTGATTTCAACTATATAACCTAAAATAGGATTTACATAGATTACTACCCTGAATAATTCAAACCGTGATCCTCTGATGCATTACCTGAGTTCCTAATATTTTTATTACTGAATTCTCTGACGTTTTATTTTGTTTTAGTTATTTCAGGCATTGATTGATCGACCACATACCGAAAGGTGTTTCAACCGATCGATCAGTTCATACGACTGATCTATCGTAACAAAAAACCATTTCATTTTGCTGGTTTACTCGAGTGAAGTTGGACGTGCTACTGTATACACTACGCTCCCTGTGGATACGATCCCTAAGTACTACTGCGAGACCTGTGCGCTTGCAGGAAATATATTGAGCGAAAACTAATCCCCATAGTTTTTTGGCGCCGTTGCCGGGGAGCAACAATTGCACCACTAGCATAACAAGCTAGCTCCAGCATAAGGTTATTTCTTTTCTTAATTTCTATTCCATTTTATTTTAATCATTTTTAGGTTTTAATCGTCTTTTGTTTCAGTTAATTCCAATGAAAAAGAAAAAGAAAAAATGATGCATGAATCAGTTTCCGTTGCTGATCTTTAACACCTCTACAAAGATGGATCTTCACCAACCCTTGGGGATGTGATTATGTATCTATGGAACCAAGAGGTGGGGGAGAGCTTAAAAATTTCTGGAGAAGAGTCATCTGGGCTTGAAAAGCTTGATCTTGAATTCAGGAGTATCTTTGATGTACGATACAAGAAGTCACCTTTTTCTTATCTCAGTCTTGAATAAAAGCAATAAGGGAAAGGATTGACCATGAAAAAGTCGTGGAAGACATCCACGAGATTCGTCATGATAACATAGTCGAAGAAAACGTTCAAGCTAAGCTTCGTTTGGAATCATCTACTGATGAAGATTTGTCTTGTGAGTTATGTTATATAGGCTTGGAAGGTTGTTTTGCTCTCAACTACAACACTGATAAAGATAAACTTGGTGTGTTTAGCTTTTCAAAACCTTGGCTAACCACAAGTCTCGATACGAGGTTGTAGTATAGTTTAGGATAGAACCATATGGGATATACTATTAACTCGATAAGCACAACAACTTCTTATTAATCTAAAGNGATAAGCACAACAACTTCTTATTAATCTAAAGCAATCAAAGGGGTTTTGGATTTTCAGAACACACT
>OVAP01007616.1:0-10601 GCA_900406295.1 Aurinia saxatilis
CTTGATGGGGATTAGTTTTCGCCCAAAATATTTCCTGCAAGCGCACAGGTCACGCAGTTGTACTTAGGGATCATATCCACAGAGAGCAGAGTCACACAGTAGCACGTCCAACTTCACTCGAGTTAATCAGCAAAATGAAATGGGTTTTGGTTACGATCGGTTGGTCGTATGAACTGATCGATCGTTTGAAACACCTTTTGGTCAATAGCAGATTATGCGGTCGATCAATCAATGCCTGAAAATGTTAAAACAAAATAAACATGAGAAAATTCAATACTAAAAGGCGTTAGGAGGTCAGGTAATGCATCAGAGGATCACGGTTTGAATTATTCAAGATAGTAATTATGTAATTTCTAGTTTAGGCTATATAGTTGATTTCACTAATAACTAACTATCCTTATGGTCAGACTTAGCTAGTCTAGTTCAATTGGTATCCGAGTTAACTCTAACATATATCCTTTCAGAAAGAGAACCTGTGGGCTGATCAACCAATCAATCTAGGCATTAAGTTCAAGAAATCAAATCATACTAAACTATAAATAGTAAAGCTTTCACTATCAGGTTCTGGATTTCTTACTCTAAGGGTGTATTAGTAGCAGATTAATCCTGTCATTTGAATTAAGTACTGATGTGAAAGTAAGCCTATAAACTACTCATTACATAATCTTATTGCCTATCTACCAAACCATGATTCCTCCTAGCAAAACCCTATTCCTAACTAAAAGACTACTCAGACATAGCAAAAGTAGACATAAACATAATGAAAATTGCTTGTATTAAAAGGGTTCAGAATAGCTTCTCTGGAAATGCAGAGATTACAGACTTCTTCCTTGAAGCAATGATTAAAACAAATAAAACAAAGAAACTGATAAAAACTGATAAACTATAAGCATGGACGCCTGGAAGCTTTTGAGAGATTTCTGATGTTTCTCTCGGACTCCACTCTTCTGTATTTATAGGGGAGAGGGTCGAGTAGAGGGTAAAGAAGAATCAGGAGGAATATTTGGATGAGAATCCAAATATTTGTGTTTATCTTCAGTTGATCGATCGGTCGTAGCTATCCTGACCGATCGACTAAGAGCTTTCAACACGTTTCTGAAGATTCAGTATCTCCTGAGTTATCTTCAATGTAAACAAATATCTCTCCAAATGCAACGGTGTATATCTGAATTTGTTCTGGAACCTTCTTGACAAAATGGGCTTCGATCGATCGGTGGGCCTCTGGTCCGATCGATTGGGCCTTCATGTCTTGTGGGCTTCTGGGTACTCATTCAGTAATTTGGGCTTAACTTCTTACTCCTGGGGAATAATGACACGATTCCAAGCCCATCTGAAAGCTAAATCACGTGGCTTGATTTTCCTAACTCCTCACTTCATTCCAAAATGAACATCTCCTTCATCCGAGCCTGGACTTCTGATGTTGACTTGTTGGATTTGGTAGAAAATGCCCCTTCGCTACCTAAAATGCATTGCTTTCACAAAAACACTTTTCAAACAGAAAAATGTGAAATCCAGTAGTTTATGTTTCAAATCAAATAGTTTCTTTAATAAAAACACAAAATAATCATATCAAAAAGCGATAAAATATCATCAGTATCAAAATATGTCAAAACGACACTCTTTAAGAAACAGAGGAAGTATCCACTTTATTTGATTATGATGATTCAAACTGTTTAATGAATTGAAAAAAAAACAAGTTACGATGTGTGTTGATAATGATAAAAAATCCCAAAAGGGGACATATAAGAATATAAAAGCGTCGACAAAAAAAAAAAGACTCTTAAAGCATATGGGTAAAATGAAGATATTTACCATTATTGCATCCACGAATTGATGTTTCCTAATGTCGAATACACCAGAATCCCACCTTATCACATATCTACTTGTGTCTTTAAGCTCATGGACAGTATAAGAACCGCATAATTGTAAGTTTAGTTTATGAAATGAGTTAAAATTCATCTAAGAAACTCAAAGAAACAAGAAGTCCTCTAAGTTAATTCAATCACAAGAAGTATAAAACCGAACAATGCTTCTCCAGTGGTCCTAAAAAGTGTAGATTGCTATGTCCAAGATTTTAATTCAGACAAGAGTCACTTTTCATTACCAGATTTCAATCACAAGTTAAATGTAAATACTTTTAGAACAGATTGGTTCTTACCAGTTTCCTCCTTCGCCAAATACGGCGACCATTATCACATTATCCCCTTTAATCCCGCATGAAACCTTGAAAACCAAACCAGAGTCAGTCAGAATCTTCAGAATTCGTATAGAGATATGAACAACAAAGAAACAAACATGAGACTGAAATGTGCAGCTTGTAGCTCGTGATTCCAAATCTGAATATTCAAAAATCGAATATTTAAATTACTTTCTGAAAGTATAATAGAAAATCGAATATTCTCGGTAATCATAAAAGAGAAGAGATTTACAGGGAAAATCGAAGAGCATGTGAAGGACGAAGCCATGTATGGCTTACAGAGTCTATACAGTAAATAGATAAGGCCGGACTCTCTCTCTGATATGTACACTCCGGTTCAATGTTCCTGGTTCGATTTAATTTCTGGTTTGGTTCTGTATTCTGTAATTATACCATTTACATGGTGCCAAATAAATTTTGTTTTTGCTTTCTTAAGTTAAGATACAGAACAAAAAATACTTTTCTCTATAAAAACTATACAAACATTGATCATTAATAATTATAGACAAGTTATCTAGTGATATAATCTAATAGTTAGTGGGTAACCCTCTAATGTAGTAAGCTTATATATACATAGTTCACTATTTATTTTTATTTTGTGAAAATAAAAGTATAATATATTTTTTCAAAACAAAAGTTGTGGTATAGGTAATTAGCATGTGTGTTTTATACTTTACCCCGGATACAAAGTGAAGCGAAGTAAAAAGCGCATCGACCGATCATTCCTCTGATGTACACGTTGATTTATTATTATTATTATTATTATTATAATTATAATTATTATTATTATTATTATTATTATTATTATTATTATTATTATTATTATTATTATTATTATTATTATTATTATTATTATTATTATTATCAATTTGGTATCTTTATGTTTTCTAGAGACCAGTCTTTCACGAGAAACTTTATGTAACATAAAAGATTTGGCTAATGGAACATCAATGAGTATTAGCAAAGTTACTGTAGCAAAGAAACATAGCACAAACATTGAAGTCGTCAAAGTCGTTGTTTGATACCCAGAAATTAAATCATAACCATTTTGATAAAGCAAATAGAGAGCCCCCGCCCGTTTGAGTCGTTGTGAGCCGGAAAGCGTAAAGAGAGATCTACTTAAAATCCAAAGAGAAACACTTTTAATTCTTCGTGCGAGTGAATTTAACAAACAGATTTAGAGAGTTTGAATTCATCAGAAATTCGATAAATCTCCAAAGAATCGTCTTCTGCGTGCTTTAGTATTTTGATATTTCCTTTCTAACTGCCATGCCACAACCTATGTCAGCAATAGAGAGTTGACACCAGCATTTTTTATAACTGACTTTTGATGTGAGTGCGACATCTAGGATTTTTTCACTTAAGTGCATTCACAAATAAAGAATAAGGGATGACAACATGATTACTTTCAAGATTTCTTGTGGCATATCAAATTGTTTAGACATTTTTTAATACAAAATCCGAAATCGTATTACATGACATGATGATACGAAAATCTGTACAGGAAATGGGCTAACTTGGGCTCATATTAGTGTTAATGGATCCTTATTCGGATATATTTTTGTTGTTATTTTGGCCCTAAGGCGATTACAACTAGAAGTATATAAAATAATATGAATGAAAAACTCTTTTTTTCTGTCAACAATTATGCATTAAGCTGGGCTTGAACCCAGACGGTGACACAATATGTAAGTAAAGCTTTTAATACATGAGAACAATATCTTGATGTACAATATATTTTCTTAGATTTCCAACCCAAAATCAATAAACAATAAAAAAAATTTATTCATGCTTTCATATATTAATTTAGATAAAAATATAATGTAATTTAGGTTATTGCATGTGTCTTTTTTACTTTGTTGCACGTGATCAACGGGGGCACAAGGGGCAAAGCAAAAAAAAAAACGGGCCGATCATTCTTCTAAATTCTAATTCACATATTGTATATTTCATTGTTGTTTATCAACGATTTGATATCATTATATTTTTTTAATTTATCATGAAATCTTCAAATATGATCGAACTACTATAATTTTTTTAATTATAATTTTAAGTTTGAATTATAATGCATTTAACACAATAATATTGATATTAATGGTATTATAGTATTATAAAATCATGTGTTAATTTAAATAGTATATTTACTGTACTAAATCATTTTGCACCAAATATATCACATACAAATATAAAATCAAAGTCAGGACAGGTGCAGACAAATCTTCATGCGATTTGATTTGAATGCTTCGATGTTCATCAATGATCCAATATTTGTTCTATACATTTACAGTTCTTTTCTTTTCTTATGGGTGCTCAAAAGTTACAAATATTTTTTACATCTTATTAAAGAATCATCTTTGATTTAAATGGTGTATTTTTTTAATAAAAACATGGGCAGTCCGGACACGGTGCGGGCCAACCACCTAGTTAATAAAGAAAAGAAGAAGAAGAGAAGAAACCTTTAAGTTAAAGAGTATCTCAGCCTTCCAGCTGAAAACTCAAGGCTACTTAATTTAAGTTCATTATTACATGATAAAAATCATCTGTTACCCCTCTTAAATTTCAACTCAATGATAGAATTCTATTGTAAACAGTAACAGTAATTGTAAACAGTAATGCAGTGAGTACATTATCTTTACTGAATTATAACTGCAGAAATGAAAAAAAGATATGTGAAGAAAGAAGCCTCTTTACCTTACCTTAATGTTTTAATTTCATAGGAAACAACACCTCCACCCATTCATTGGCACAGAAAATGCAAAGTGAAATCTCTCATTCATTTTTTGCACTATGCATGAAAAAAAAATAAACCATTTATTTGCATATGTATGAAGAATTCAGCTTCAATACTCAACTCTTTTGAAAGATTATCCTTGAAAACCTCTGTTTCAAATCAGAGTATGACCTTAAGATGGCCACTGAGCTTCTGAAATAGCCCAACGAATCGAGAAAATTCAGATTTCTCTTGTTTCCAAAGACCAACTTGATCATCAGAAACAAGAACACTGAAACATGAGACATATCCAAGCTTAAAGTACCCAGAATTCAGAGTCTCTTCCCGTTAAAGCTTCACAATAAATTTTGAGATCAAACTTTGAATTTTATCTTTGAGAATCTGTTGAGATGGATTTCTGTTTTACCTTGAGAACATGAACGTTTTCTAGAACTTGAACGTTTTCTTTCGAAGAAACTCATCTGGTTCCGCACTTGGTAATTTGAGAAATGTTTCACACTTTCAGACATGTCTCCAAATTTTTTAGGAGAAAACGCCATGAAGCTCACCGAGAAGAGTTGCAAGGCTTCTTTTAAGTCCATTCACCACCTGCTCCTCCTCTTCTCTTATTCATAACCAAACTCACGTTCCCACTCTTTTCAACAAGGTAAGCCGCATACAATATTTCTGAATCAAAGAAAATCATTCCCTCTGATATGATATGTACATCCAACTTCCAGAACCCACTTGTTTGCCCTTCTCTTTTAACATGTACCTCAGGAGAAAAAACATTGCTGAAATACTTTCATCTGCTCGTCATCATGGAAATAGTTGTTTCCTTCGCTGGCTTCATCACACAATCTGGAGAAAGAACTCGTATACTTGTTCCCAAACAATCTGAGCCTAAGAAACAAAATATATGCCAACCATAGTCCCATCAAGTAAACAAAATGAAGCCACTGATGATTAGCTACGCAGACATGTCTCTAGAAAATTTTGTGGCAAAACTAAGCATACACGACATCGGTAACCAAGTCATAATCTACATTGTATGTTAACTATACTCGTCTTCGTTTGATTGCTTGCCTAGCAAATTCTTTGTTAGCTAAAATTCTTCAAATTCTACGTTCTTCTCTTTCAGCGTAGAGATGATCTTCTCTCTTCCCTGCCTCTTTCTCTTCTATAGCCATTGCCGCTTACTCCGCATCTGATTTCAACTCCTCCTACGACAAATTTGTTAGCTATTTTTTAATACACTTGTTTTCGTCGATGCAATCACAGTCACGACCTTCGTCATTAGGTTCCTCAAATTTTACATGATTTTCTTGTTTCACCGAGACGGTACCTCCAATGACGGAACTTCTAGATCTAACCTAACAACTATGGATCCCGAAACCTAGAATCACATAATTTTACTCAAAAAATTAAGTTATTAAATCGTAATCGTTTTGAGAAATCGAAAAGACAAAACTCATTGATTTTCGTAGAGAAACACTTTTAATTATTTGACTGAAAGATATTAACTAACATAAATCGTGTTTATAAATCACAGAGAAAATCCCCATATCTCACAAATATCGCAGTCTTGAATAGAGATGAACGACCTAATAAGTCTAAATTAATGCTGATTGTATAATCAAGATATTTGTCAAATATTTCCACGTCATAAGTAGATGAATCTATGAGTACACATATGATTTTTCAATAAAGTGACTTCTCAAATAATATATAGAGGGATTTATCAATTTCTTAATAACTCCATAAATTAAAGTTCCAATATTATTAATTTATAGAAGTTTTATTTTATAACATTTTTCTAAGAAGAACTGAGATTCCTATATGCATTACAAACGGATTGGAGACAAGGACTTACAAATGTTTGGTTTGAGAATGATTGTCTGGAGTTAGTATAAGGGGTGGAGAACATCATGATCGACATGGAGTGGTGTATGACATAAGATTTTGGTCACACAATTTACCATTGTCTTCACTGGATCATATTCGTCGGGAGGACAATGTAATCGCAGACATGCTAGCTAAAAAGGTTTACACTATTTCACATTCTTATCATTTATATTCTGTCCCACCTCCATGGATACATATGGTTTCAGTGTTTTGATAATGTTTTAGGTAATCGTGTTTCGTTTCAATGTTGTTTCTATTGATATTAGGGTGTGCGCATTCAGTTCTTCGATGTGGTTTGCTTCGAATTCTAGAAAATATGTCGTAGATTAATATAGTTTGTGTTTCATTTCAATTTGTATTTTTTGGGTTTGAAGTAGAGTTTTAGAAAAGAAATCTTATTCAAAACCAAGTCATATTTAGGTTGAGAATAAGACTTAGAAAATTTTGTTAGATCTCGAGATTTTTTGTTGGGTTAAAAAATTTAGTCCAAGCGTAGATGACCGAATACAGAGTCAGTAACCTAGTTATTTGAACATATAATGTTAAATCTATTGGATGACGGGCATGTTATTTAAATCTATTGATTGTTGTTTGATCGTGTTATTGGTAATGGTATTTGCTTCGGTCCATTGATTATGTATTTGATACATATAATAATCAGTCTGGGACACATATCCATCTGTAGATGCAGATGCAGAAGTCGACACTAACGGGATACCATCATAATATCCAATCTCCCCAAATGGAAATAAGAGTGGATACTGTAATGACATGTACGGCGGATGAGTAGCCATAATTCTTTGTAAGTTACCATTTTTATGTTGAACTACTACATCTCTATCTCCAATATCAACATCAAAATCACCAATGATTAAACCGGCAATTTCTTCAGCAGTTGGTAATTCATACAGTCGCTTTCTCTTATCATATCCAACTAAATGGATCTTCATTTCATCACGATTTCCACTTTCGTATCTATCCCTTGCTCGTCTAAATATATTTGCTAAATTATTATTTGTATCAAGCAGGAGGTTCTTGCAGTTTAGGTAATTTTACTCGACCTAACCTACAACATATTGAAAAAAGGAGTCGTTTACTCTTACTATCCTTTTCAGTACTCTCCAACGGCCAAACTAAGGCGTCACAATCACCACATCTCATTAGTTCGTTTGTAGATCCTCTGGACACACACTTTTTTTTTTGGCCTAAGCCATAGTCACATAAATAATATACGAATAGACCATTATACGTTAGTGACTAAAAATCCACCCAAAAAAAAAAAAAAAAAATCCCAAAAAGATGTTAGGAAACATACCCTTGGATAAAACTTCTGATGTTCCCAATTTATCCAACTTCCGCTTTTTACAGTCTACAGAAAAAAAGCTGGAAATATAAAGTTATTCAACAAAATTAACATTACAAGACAAGACATACCTTTCATGACTCGTTTGGTTTTTCTTCTGCCTTTAACTTGATCTTTCTCAAACACCGAATCCATTTCCATGAAATCTGTGAATTGTAAATAATTAGCATAGTAATAAAACAAAAACAATATCAGAAAAAAGACTGTGATGCGATTTAATTACCATTTTCATTTGTTCTCAAACCACATCCTAGCAAAAAAAAAAAGAAAAAAGAAATATACATTTTTCTCTTATAAATTATATAAACAAAATATTGACTATATAAAGGACTCACCTCGGTTATCATGAAGGGCAGGAATTAATCTCGAAGATTCATTATAAGAATTAAGGGTTAATTCAAAATGTTGCTTGAACAAATCATCATCCATTGATCTATCAAAAAGTCGATAGTAAAAGTAATTCAAAAACGGTTTATTCTGCGTTGGTCACTTAAAACAACGCAGCTTTCGCAATCTGTTGCCCAACAATTAAAACGCAAAAACACAATTACGAACATATCAAACAAAGGTCCATGCATGCGTAAAAAACAATTACAGACAGAAAGTAAAATTCATGTGTAAAATTACCAATTCAGTGGATGAACACACGACTAACATTTCTTGAAACAAAAACAATCATAAGATCAGAACACCACACCATCAACCAAAGTTCAGAACACAACGGCGATGAGAAACGAAAACAAAGAACTTAACGAGTCGGGATGTCTTCCCCTGCAGTTCGGGATGCTCTTGGAGCAAAGGGTGAGCTCTTGGGTTCTACCCCCGCGTCAAGCTGCTTCCCTTACAGGATTGAAGGCCTCCTATTTGCACATGAAGTCTCAAGCATGCATCCTTCCCTGGATGGGTCTCGGCAGTTGAATTTCTGAGTTCTATCTCTTGGCTCCGCTTTTCTCTCCGCTGTTGTTGTGTATTGTTGAAGATACTCGCTTGAAGGTCTTGCCAATTCATGCTCTCAGGTAATCTTGATCATTTCTGACTTCAATCCTTCTTGCTCTACATGGTCCTCGACTCAGCTCCAGCTTCTTCTATCCTGGAGAGCTAGTGACAGCTTATTGGATTAGCTTCCTCAGCTTTATTCGTAGAGTCTACTTACCGACCCTCTCAGACTCACATCCTTTATCATTGAGTTATAATTCCCTTATGAGTTGTTTTTAGTGTTAATTTCGTTTTGGTTTTAGTTGTTGTTTGGCTAGATCAAAATGAATGTAAAACAACCATGAAAACAGTCCTAAAATACAACATATCAATTTAATTACCATTTTCATTTATTCTCAAAGCACATCCTAGCAAAAATAATAATAAATTAGATATGTACATTTTTCTCTTTTAAATTATATAAAACAAACTATTGACTATATAAAGGACTCACCTCGGTTATCATGTAGGGCAGGAATTAATCTCGAAGATTCTTTATAAGAATTAAGGGTTAATTCAAAATGTTGCTTGAACAAATCATCATCCATTGATCTATCAAAAAGTCGATAGTAAAAGTAATTCAAAACACGGTTTATTCTGCGTTGGTCACTCAAAACAAAAAAGTATTCCTAGACCACTCTAAAATAAGACACAAAATACAAACATCGAGTACAACACAAAGGTAAGGGAGATAAAATGCATTAGACTTCTGTGCACAACAAATCTACAGTTTTGAAAAGTCGAAAACAAATCGACAACAACAGAAACAATAAATTCACAAACCGAACCAGAATTTGATCACTCATAAAACGTTCACACTCGTTAATTACTTTCGAAAAACAACATCAAGGAGTGCTATATGAATACTTACAAATACCAATGAATTCAAAAATAACCAACTCCGGTTACCCAAAAGAATGAATTCCAAAACTATTACTCTTATATTAGACATGAACAATCAAAATTTTCCAAAGATATATTTGTCTGTTTCAAAAAAATGAAAATATTATTAAATTTCTATCGGAAAGTTGTGGAAGAATTAAAAACCAGAAGCAACACATATGTATGTCCAAAAGACGTGTCGAAGAGATGTATAAAGTAGTTACAAAAAACAACGATTCATGCGTATAATAAACCGACTAAGCTTACATAATTAAAAACAATATAACATTTGACATTAACATTAAATAACATAAGGACAAAAAATAGACAAACACACTACTAAAAAAATGAATTAATATGAATGCACATGCAATTATCATGTAGTATTTTAACAACTGTAGACCGTAAATGGTGATTAATGTAAATACTTACTAATAAAGCCGATGATAACCAGATAAACCTATTTATTTGTCAATGGAAAAAGAGTTTAATTTCCTCACGCAACAGTTTTCATTACAATAATAAAATGGATTGTTACATGTAGGAACAGAGATAAAATGTTCACTCAT
>OVAP01007617.1:214-10600 GCA_900406295.1 Aurinia saxatilis
TGAGAGTGTTGATAAATCCCTGGAATTATCCTTAAGAGAGCTAGTAGGTCGTTTCTCAAGGAGACTTGGTCATAGCTTGCTAGTTGAACAATTGAAATTGATCTTCATGCTAGTTTAGGTTCATAGTTTTACTAAGAGATTAGGTCGCTTGAACTTAACTAATATAGGTTATCACAGTGAGAACTGGGTAGTCTAGATGCATATCTAGGATGTCACAACGAGAGTTGGACAATAGACTTGCATGATTTCACGTTTGAGAATTAATTGAAATATGTCTTTCTGTCCGAGGTGTCGATCAACACCATCATAGTGTCGATCGACACTGATCGATTTCTAGCCGTAAGTTAATCATCTTAACTGAACTTCCCAATAGCCTGACAGCCTTTTAATAGATTTAAAACCCCTCTAAACCATACCTTGTGATAGTTTATAGTAGGAAACCTTAAAACCAATTAATTGCATTTATTTTGAAATTATTTAGATTAATTGCATATTTATTTCGGTCTTTGTGGGATTCTATCCTTAAGTACTATAACTACATTTGCTGTGCACTTGCAGTTAGAAATACATAGGGTAAAACTTTGTGTATCATGTTAATTGGGATTACAAAGCTGCCTTAAATGCAGCAAGCAAGGGGAATTTCATGACACAAAGTGTGGATGGAGCCAAGGAACTCATCAAGAACCTTGGTGAAAGCTATAGGGATAAGAACATGGAGTACGATCGAACTAAGAGAGTGAATAGCATGGAAGCTTATTCGATAAAGGAGCTCCATGAGAAGGTGAATCTACTACTCAAAGCTAATCAAAAGAGTGTACGCTTTGCTGATGTCGATGCTGTGCAAAAGGAAGAAGAGGAGAAAGACGTCACTTTTGTTGGGAATGGCAGTTCAACAAACCTTTCTACAACAAGCTCAATAGTGGATATCAAAATCGACTAATGAAGGACGGAGCTATGGAACACATCTTATCACCCTCCAAAGGGACAAGATAACAAGATGGAACTAATGTTGGAGAAACTTTTGGAAGGACAACAAAAGTTGAAGGTCTCATTCAATAGAAAGATTGAACATCTCCACATGGAACTTGATGGAAAGATCTCTAATGTCAATGAGAAGATCGAACAGATGGCCATTCACTTAAAGAAAACTGATGTGCAAGTTGCTTAGTTGGCCGAGACGATTCAAAGACAAGAAGGATTCCTTCCAGAAAAGACGGACCAAAATCCCAAGTGATTTGTAAATGCAATCAGTCTGGACCGTTGAGAAGAAGAGGAATCAGTGCCTGCAAGGATTAATGACCAAGAGATGGTGAAAATTGAAGAAAGGGATGAAGATGCCGAAATTCTGAAACAAAAACAGAGCAGTGTCGGTCGACACCAATTGCGGAATTGGAGATTCCAGTCTGTTTTAACAGCTTGTGTCGAACGACACCACAGAGCTTGATACCACTCGAGGAGCCCCTCAGGAAAGCTTGGTGTCGATCGACACCCTGATGGAACATAGACAAGTTTTCTAAATTGTTCTGTTTTGGCACCCGAACGCGTCTATCAACCCAGAATTTCTGATCCAGTACCCCCTAGGAAGTCTGAGAAGGAAATTGATAAGGAGATTGAATCCAAACGGCAAGCTATTTTGAGGAATGTGATTGCGGAGTCTCTTTCTTATAGATTCATAAATAATTCACTGGCGATTAAGAGCTACATTAAGCAATTGAATGCATCCAATGTCAGCATTGAAGACAGCGTGCAAATGGTTCTTAAGGAGATCAAGGCAATCAATGTTCAACTCATGCACATTGCTAAAGAAGAACCCTCTCCACCCACCCTAAAGAAGTTAAAGAAGATGAAAAGTCCGGGCAGGTTCGTCTTCGATTGTTCAATCAACGGTATGGAGATAAAAGATTGTTTATGTGATACTGGTGCCATTGTGTCATGTCGTAGGCCCTTGCACGAAGACTTGGAGTATCAGCTCAACAAATAACTTATAGGGATGATATTTTACCGCTTTTTTATATGAATTTTTGATGTTTTTAATGAAGAAACTATCTGATTTGAAACATAAACCACTATTTCACATTTCTCCGTTTGCAAAGTGTTTTTGTGAAAATAATGCATGTTAGGTCACACATGGGCGTTTTCTACCAAATCCAACAAATCAACATCAGAAGTCCATGCCAAGATGAAGAAGATGTTTATTTTGGATTGAAGTAAGGAGTTAGGACAATCAAGCCACGTAAATTAGCTGTCACATGAGCTTGGAATCAAGTCATTATCCCTCACGAGTAAGAAGTTAAGTCCAAATCATTGAAGGTGTATCCAGAAGCCCGCATGAAATAAAGACCGAATCGACCGGAGGAGAGGCCCACCGATCGATCAAGGACCATTATCTCAAGGAAGCTTCGAGAACAAATTCAGATAAAGACTGTTGCATTTGGGGGGTTATCAGTATATGTTTGAGATAATCACTGAAGATATCGAATCTTCAGAAGACGTGTTGTGGATAACAGTCGATCGACTGAGATTTAGGCTACCGATCGATCAGAGCCGGATAGACACAAATATTTGGATCTCAATCCAAATCTCTTCCTGATTTATCTCGGTCAACAACTCGTCTCTCTTCCCTATAAATACAGACGACTGAAACCAGAGAGAAACACACATTCACAAAGCTTCCAGGCATCCATGCTAAATAGTTTTCAGTTTCTCATCTTTGTTTCTTCATTTCATTGTTGCTTTGATCATTGCTTCAAGGACGAAGTTTGTAATCTCTGCAATCCAGAGAAGCTATTGTGAACCCTCTTTTATAATAAGCAATTTTCATTGTCATCATGTTTACTCTTACTATGTTTGAGTACTCTTTTAGTTATGAATAAGGTTTTGCTAAGAGGAATCATGATTTGGTAGATAGGAAATAGGGATGTGTAATGATTAGTTTGTAGGCTTACTTTCATATCAAATCTAAATATAATCATAGGATAAACCTGCTACTAATACACCACTTAGAGTAAGAGATCCAAAACTTGATAGTGAAAGCTTTACTATTCATAGTTTAGTAGAATTTGATTTCTTGAACTTAATGCATAGATTAATTGGTTGGTCAGCCCATAGGTTCTCTTGCTCGGGATGTGATGCTTCAAGTTAGGAATTGTCTAGTGCCAGCTGATTTTTACATTATGGATATAAATGGAGACATCAATAAGCCCTTGATTCTTGGTTTCTAATGCCTTGCAACCGTTGGAGCAGTCATGGATTTTCCAAACCAACGGGTTTCATGGATCAGCAAGAAAGTGTTGTCTCACTTTTATCCCATCGGTGAAACCTCCTGCAAGACTATTATACATGATGAGAAGTGGAAGAATGATGCTAAGGTTGATACGAAGGCCGTTCATGAAGTCCTCAAAGACATGCATTTAACAAATACACAATCTACGGCTAAGCGCAAAGGGACTTCAAAGCCATTTTCTAGGATCAGCATGTCATTCCGGAGGAGCTAAAAGACATGGGCGATGATGTTATTAAAAATAGTTTGCAAGGTACGATGAATTTGTTTCCTAATGTTTTGGTTTGGCAGGTTAAAGATGGAGTGCTAGCAGCCGTAGGACACTATCAAAGGTTCTTATATGATCCACCATGAGTCGCCATCCACACAATTGTCCGGCTAATGACTAAAAATTAAGCGTTTGGCGGGAGGCAACCCACTTGTGAGTTTTCTACTACTTATACTATTTATTTTAATTATTTTGGTGTTTCTGAATTTTTAAAAATACTTACGTTTTTCAAAAATTTTGAATTTTAAGTTTATAAATTCGGCTAGGTTTTTCTACTATATATAAAATTATATTGGTGATTTTTACTATTATAAATTATTTAATACGGATTTTATACTATAATAATAAAAGAAAAAAGATTATTTCAAATAAATTAGATTTAATGGCCAATGCTTTTATGTATCGATCGACACCATCATCCGTATCGATCGACATCCCGCAAGAAACAAGGTAAGTTTTTTATTTTGCTATTTTGATTAATGCTTCTTTCTTTTCTCGCCTCAACATTTTTACACATTGGGACAGTGTTGTTCAAGATTGGGGGAAGAGAAATACTGATGTATTTTTCTTTATATGTAATAATTTCAGAAAATTTGGTTTCTATCGAGTCGTTGTATAGAGTCAAAATCAATTTTAAACTATGATCTTTGCTTGGATTGTTTAATTGTGTCTTTTCCAGAGTTGTGACAATCATTAGCAAGACTAATTTCAGAACAAGACTATTGAAAAATCCAAGGGTCAATTAGTAGTACAAAGACATCCATGCTAAGTTGCGAGGAACTGAACAGTTGGAACTATATTGAACCTCTTCAATGTGATCAATGCACTAGGATTTGATTCTTCCATTCATGCTTGCAAGATTCAACAAGTAAGTGAAAGAATTTGTTACTCTCCCTTTCAAAAAAGTGCTTATCACACCATTAGGTTAAAATATTAGGGTTGCCCAGGAAATGGCTTTTCCGATGATAATAACTATATTTTAAAGAGATAAACAAAATATTAAGGTATATGCTAGAGACTAAACATCTCAACCATCTAGAACCAAACTATAGTGCTAATTAAGTCTCGAGGGGAGTAATGAATATTTTTGTTCAAGTGTGAATTTGTCAAGCATTAATATGTGCTCTTGTAAGTCTTAAAAAGTGACTGGAAAACTGCGTCGGTTTCTTTTCTTCGGCATTTTTACAGATATTTTCATATATAAAATAGACAACATGAGGTTAAAAAAATGTTAGGTTTATAGATGTGGTAACAACTAAAGATGAGCTGGCCATTCATGATCAACAAAAGAATAGTAAAGTGGATAAGAAATCATGAATATATATTCGTTTCCCTAGTCTAATACCATTAAAGACTTGCCCACATCCAATACACTCCATAAAAGATTTACTCCACATGAGCTTCTAGTTTTGTGTATGAAGTTTTGCATATAGTCTCGTTCAATTTCCTCATTTTGATGCTCCACTCTAGTACTTTCACGCTTTATGTTATTCATTATAATGGTATGTGCTGCAAACTGTTGAATTAATTCAACTAATAATCGTTTGTAATGGAAGTAAATTATATGTATTGAGTGATGATGTAACAAATATATATATATATATATATATATATATAATTTTTTTAATGCTACCTAATTTTATAAATTATTTTGTAGTTTGACTTTAAATTTATTATAGGTATAGGAAAAGAAATATTGGTAAATAAAGTGTAAAAGTAAATTGGAGTATGAATGTGTTAAAGATAATATAAGATTTCCTTACAAACAAAGTTTGCCCATTATTCGAAAGTCGATCTAAAAAAACAAAGGTTGTTCCTTATGAATTGAGTAAAGGGAAAAGTGATGGAGTGGTTTGAGTAAGGTGGGGTCAGGTTGGGTTTCCTGTGCGTTTCGATTGATGCTTTCGAACAAAACGAATATATTATTTTCAATAATTTGAAGAGTTTTTGGATTCTTATTTTGTTGGTGCTATTATTATTCATGTGCTCTTCCAGACAGCACAATGTTACTGCCACTTCATCAATAAAAAGATATAAAATCTGTGAGACCCCAACCCGCCCGGTACAAAACCAAAGCCAGATTGGAGTCTTGAGACAACAGATTAGACACAAAGTCTTTTCGGAGTCACCACAAGCGGAGTTCAAATCCTGGCGCCAAAACAACACACACCACCAGATGCTCATTCGTATTCAACCACCTAACCTGAAGAAGAAGGGGGAAGAGGAGAGGTGAGTAACTCAAGGTTACTCAGTGAGGGCGAGCAAGCTCACCAAATTCACAGTACAACAATTACAAGCTTACCGGTTATCACACATACAAGGCTCACACAAATATTACATTGAGTAACCCATAACTCATGCAATTCAAATTAACCAAGCACAGCTAACCGAATAATTAACCGAATACTAACCGAATAATTAACCGAATACTAACCGAATAATTAACCGAATAACTAACCGAATAACTAACCGAATAACTAACCGAATATCCGAATATCATGGCAATTATTATACATCAAATAATCTCATATCACTCATTTGTCAAATTAAGACAATAACTCATTCAATCAGACTGACCCATTAACAGATATGGTCCATTACAGGTCTGGCCCATTTACGGTTTGGGCCCATACAGAACTGATCCATAAACAGGACTGGCCCAACAGGCCCACTAAACACACAACACAGAATAATAATATGGGCCCAAATAAATACAGATTTGGCCCACTATCTAATAAACCCATTTCTGGGTATATGCAGGTGCAGGTCTGAAGGGGTAGAGTTCCAGGTGAAACCATAACATATACACCTAAATATAACCCTAATTAACTCAACACACATAGCACACAAAAGCCATGACAGGGTCTTAACACAGCATCACATGCACTTTTGTACTAGGAATAAGACAGGTCCGGGTCCTCACCTGAGTTCCCATGGCAGATCTAGAGTTGGTGAAGGAGCTGTAAGCTCCACATCGCTGCCTTGGGCAACAAGCCTCGGGGACAGATCTGACCTTATCTCCTCGGCGTGGCTGGTAGCGGCGGTCATGGAGTCTCCCGGGTTGGTGGAGGCCGGCGGTGCAGGGTGAGGCTCACTGGAGCCTACTCCGGGGACAGCTCCTGCAGATCCGAGCCGTGAGGAGGGGGAGACGTGCTGCTCGGCTTGGCTGGCCCGTGGTGTGAAGGAGGACATGTTGTTGGCAACCATGGCGTGAGGCCGAGAGAGGGGGAGGAGAACACGGCGAGAGAGAGACCAGGCAGAGAGAGAGAGGAGACGTGAGTGACAAGAGGAGAAGAGAGGAGGCTGTAGAGAGATTAGGTTTAGGGTTCCCTTCTTCTCTTTCTTTTATAGGTTGGATTTCAAGTTGGGTCTAAAGAGATGGGCCTTGGCTCGAATCAAAAGATTGACAAAAGCTCACTGGTTTAATAAACCGGAAACATCCAGCTTACCGGAGCTGGGATGTTACAAAATCAGTTAGGTGTATAGTAACGTGAAAGTACCAAGGATATAACAGAAAATTTTCGTTTGAAAAATTGCAAATAAAGAGAAAGAAAAATGGAGAAAATATGTGTGGTCAACAATTTAAAGGTCGATATTTCCATAATTAACATAAAATTATTAGAAAGTTTTTAAAATTACTAATTTGGTTTTTAATAACCTGTTTTTCGTAAAGAAAAAAACAAACACAAATGTCATTATTATTAATTTTCACTCCAGTAAAGAAAGCTGCGGTAAGTAATGATAGAATTATCTAATTTTCTTAAAAAAATATTCATTCGTAAACAAGGCTAACATGATGACGAATTTATTTCTGCCCATGAACTCATTTGATAGATTTATCTAATTAAGTGTTTCACATTTGGCGGCAGAATTATTTATTTCCAAATATTTTTTTTGTTTGTTGGTGGACTTAATTTACATATGGACATATTTTTTTTTTATAATTTATCTAATGACACACTTGTTATTTTTGAGTTATGAGACAGAAGAGTTGTAAACATATCTGCTGCTGAAACGGAGTTATGAAATCCGAGAAAAAATTACTAGATTAACTCTGTCGATGTAGTAGAATTTTTCAACATAAGTGACAAAATTATTAGCAACGACAGATTTTTAAATAAATATGGGTGTAAACGTACTTATATAACCGGACACACAAAAAAATCATAGTTAAGTTTTATTCCCAAAACAACTTTTAACCTTAAAAATAGCATTGTCGTGACACGCTTCCTCTCCGATAGTAACAAGAGTTTTTTTTTATCCTTTTATTTTACTCAATTAATTTTTCTCATTTAAATAATATTCGGTAATTTTTAAGAGAAATTGGTTTAATTTATTAAGTAATTTAATTATTTTTTTAAAAAAATCTAATGACATTTTTGTTAATTTACCAATAACATTGGGGTAACATAATATTTTCTAAAGATATAGACCATTCTAATAAATCTATGGAAAGCTGCCAATTCTAGTAGTAAATCCAAAGATTGACCATTCCGAGTAATTTCTCTAAAAGTAAGCCAAAATCTAAACTCTTATAACATGATAAGCTACTCTCCAAGTTGCATTTAAGTTTATTGTAGTATGTACTTAAGGATCGGACCAAAAAGAATTTGAGGAAATAAGACACTAGATACCTAATGAATTTTGTCCAAGCTAGAGAAATCAAAGGTTTAAAATAGTAAAATCTTCTAACTGAAAAAGTAATTAGAGAGATGAAAGAGCAAACTAATAACTAAGGAAATTAATTTTGGGCGACAACAGTTTTGAGTGATAACGACGAGGTTTGACTGGAAGGGGGGGGGGGAACAAAACGATTGATAGAGGAGGCATCTTGGGTGTCACAAAAAGATGAGGAAACGAATCAGGTTTTGCAGTCCTCATCGCCACAGGGTGTGGTCCCATTAGCAGAACCCAAAAAACGTTGTCCTTGATTGTTCAAAAACACCATAGGCAATTGATGACTCGGTATGATGTGTTTTTCGAAGAAGCTAGTGGGGTTCAAACCATATGACTCTCCGAAGAAGTATTGGAGAATCCTCCGCTCTAAGAGGATCTTCCTATCGAGACATTTCTTTCCATGGCTCTCCATGGCTCTCCATGGTTCGAGGATTTAAGAGATTGTGAATCGAATATGGCTCTCCATCAACACGACTCTGTCAACACGACTCTCGTGGGGAGATATATATCCTAACGGTGGTTGAGTAAACCAGTGGCCGGAGGTGCCCGTTATTACTCCCTATACTTGGATTATATCACCCTCGTCTGTCAATAAGACTCTGTCAATACGATGATTCGGCGGACTCTCTTATAATCTATGGCTCTCCATGGTTCGATGATTTAAGAAATTGTGAATAGAATATAGCTCGAATATGGCTCTCCATGGTTCGAGGATCTTCCTATCGAGACATTTCTCTCCATGGCTCTCCAAAATTGGTGTAGAGGTGTCCTTAGCTGAAATCCAGTGTACCATCGTGATTGCATCATACCCATCGATAGGAAGCACGGGACATAAGACATCCTTATCGATCTTGGAGAATGATACTCCTCGCCTTGGATAATCCATTATTGCTCTCACAGTTACTAGGAAGGCAGCTCCTAGTATCAATGGTTTTCGACGATCTTTCTTCATCTCCAAGATGAGGAAGTATGCCAATACCAATGCGTTTTGTATTCGCACTATCATATCCGGTATGACTCCTTTCGGTGTAACCAATTCAGAATCAGTGAGCATGATATGTATATCAGGTGGTGTCTTGTATATGATTCCTAGCTCGTCGGCTTCTTCTTGAGACATAACAAACTTCTCTGGATTCTTCAGTTTGGGAAGCACTCGCAACGGCTGCATGAGAGAGACGACACCTATTTATTTCGCTTCGTCTTTAACATCCTCTTTGGCAACGACTAAATTGTCGAATAGAGAAACCTTTTCATCATGAACAATCATGTTAGTATTAAAAGTATTTACCAAAGGTTCAGGACACTTACATTGGAGAGCTCTGGCCTCGTAAAAATGGAGCTCAGCTTGTTCTAACTCGTCGAGAGTGATTGGTACGACTTCTTCTAAGTATTTGTCGGTGGTCATATTGGTGTCGATCGCCACTGCCAAGTGTGATGGGTCGACAGTCCGACATATAGTGGTCGTCACAAAATGAGTGACACTGATATATTGCGTTTTTGACATGTTTTAATCCTTGATTTTTTTTTTTTCGAGTCTTTTGGTTTGTTTAGAGTCTTAATAGGGGCTTAATGCATTGGAGCTTGAATTTAAGCTTTGGAATAAAGATTTGAGGCAAAAGGATGAAAACATGTGGAATAACAATGCGGAACCAGTTTGAAGTGTCTTAAAGATCGTGTCAGAAGAAAGTCTTTCCTTAGGAATTTCAATCTCAAATTTTGACACGACATAGGAAATTGAGTTAGCTTCACTTTGGCGGTGGTTTCAAGTCATTCTGATCAGCGGTCAAGAAGATATGACTATTTTACTGGAAATATGTCATTTTCACCCGCGAGCCACATATGGATCGAGTTGCAAGCAAGGATCGATCGATCTGAGCATGATCCATGCATGGATTAATCGATCCATGATCAATCAACACTCACGAGCCACATATGGATCGAGCTGCAAGCAAGGATAGATCGATCTGAGCATGGATCGATCGATCCATCACCTGCGAGCACCATTTTTGGAAACTCGAATCAGATCAATCCTTACCTTATTTGAGAAGATTACACACATTTTTGGTCCCCTATATNAAAAGTGTCTGAGCCCCAGAAACCCTAAAACACATTTTTCTTTTGATTTCTTAGATCCAAAACACTTTTGTTTCATTTTGTTCTT
>OVAP01007620.1:0-10597 GCA_900406295.1 Aurinia saxatilis
TGGTTGTATGACGATGTATGAGAGCTTCTTCGACTTATGCTTTTTGTGGTTCCCGCTTCCGTCTTTGTTGGTGCGATATCTCTCGGTGCGCAAGCTTGCTTTTTCGCAAGTGACATCGCGAGGGATGCGTCACCTGGTTGGGCTCCTGGTTCNTCGACCATTTGTTGGTGTGGCGCCAACCAAAGAAGACAACCAAGTCTCTCCATGACAATGACAAGTGGCTCATTCTCAGAATAACACATGTCCTCATTTCATATTAATGATAATTTAATTAATTAATTAATAACAATTTAAGAATTAATCAAAACACTGTTGCAACCAAATAAAATAAAAACAAATTTGATATTTCCAATGACCCATAATTCAACTTTCATCATGAATTAAATTAATGGTTTACGTTTGCTGAAATTACATGTATTCTAGAAATGAAACATGCGATTTCCATTTCGGTCTTCTCTAATGTTTCATTATATTCATTAAATTTACATGTTCTCAACAAAATTATATCTTATCTAAATATATCCAAATCCATGGCACATGAGCTATCAAACATAATACCATCACCGGTCAATTTCCTTGGTAAATCCATAGTGATTTGCATATTTAGTTTGATAGCTGATGTGCCATGGATTAAATAATTAAACAAACCCATTGATGATCTTATTTTGTAATTATAATTTTCATTTATTCTCTTAAAAACTAATTCGAAAATGTTTTTATTATGTGATACCACTATCCACTTCCCGTCGTAATCTTATGTATCCATAACGATGCTCAAAATCATCATATGAGTTTCGTAAAACTCCTACAACTGCATGTATCATTTGTTTCAGGCAAAAATTCAAAAATATCACTTTTGTGTACTACTTTTCAAAAAGGGTTAATTTGTGTGCTGGCCAAAATGGGCTACAAAACTGGTGCAATAGCCATCTAATAACCCAAAGGTAATGAATAACCAAAATAGATGTAAAATGATCTTCCTGTCCTCACTTACTCTCTGCGACATAAGCACCTCAAAAAGAGAAAAAAGTGACAGCTTTTGTTCTTCTTTTTCCTCCCCGAGAAAGAGAAATATGAGATTCTCTCAGTGAAAATTTGCATCCATCAATAGTGGAAAGTAATTTGCATACTTCTGATATGTTAAAGTGAATTCATGTAAAATGGAAGATGAATGTATTATGTGGGTAAACATGGTTTCGAAAGTACCTCGGATAACAAACATATTAAACAGATTCAAGGTTGTTGTATACTATTGTACTTTGCATATTTTGTAATTGTACTACAAAATTCCATATAGAATGGTTTGGTTGTTCTATTTTACTCAACTTACCTTATTGAATACAAAGTTGGATGCTAGTTCTCCGTGTTCGAATGTGCATACCATAAACCGTTGTAAGTGTTTGGTATTATATGATATGCCCGATGGTTAAAATACATTTATGGTTTATTGAGTACTCGGAATGGAGGACATGAAGAAAAACAGTATCATATGTGAAACAGAATATGATCAAATTATATGATTCCTTAAGTAGTACAATAGGTAAAATCGAACCTATCTAAACCTTCAACCTACATCTACAACGAGCTTTGTTTGGCAGGAATAGCCTAACAAGTTTAAACTTTAAAGGAAAGCATTTTGTTTGATTTGAATACATAAAAAATGATTAATTAGTTTTATATTGTGTCATCATGTGAGACTATGCTTATCCAAACAACATTGTTTAAGAATATAGTAGAATACCATATTGAAAAAAACAGAATAGGACGATAATTAAGTGCTTTCTTCAGATTCATGGTTAGAACAACCACAAATGAGGTGGAAATTGAAAGCCCAAAGCTTTTAATTCAGGATATCAAAGCTTAAATCTGAAACTATAAGAAAATAGGTTTTACACCCAACAAAGATATTGATCATGAGTATTATATACTCCCTCTGTTTCATAATATAAGCAGTTTTGAAGGTTTTTTCTTGTTTCAAAATATAAGCAGTTTTAAAAGTCCAATGCAAAAAGTAAACATGCATTTAAATTCTATTGGCTTCTAAAAATGTTAGTAGATTTATTTATTTTATTAATTAAGAAAATAAAGCACTTTCTATAAAGTATGTGAAAAAGTAAATATTTTCTTAATATGTGTGCTTTTAGTTAAAACTGCTTATAAATTGAAACAGAGGGAGTATTACATAGAATGTAAAAAAAACCAAACATAAAATAGTATAACATGAAATAAATTCCAAAAAGTAGTACAACTTACTAAATTTCATAAAATAACTTGACATCACCGCTAAGATATTGACTCCGATATCCCATCATCCCGAGAGCTCCATCCAAAACCTTTGATGTGCCAAAAACCCACGAACCCACAACAAACCTTCTAACCAACGGTCGAATCGAAGAGATCCAACGATACCCAGGAGAAACGATTACCCGATCTAGACCTGGAGCCATCAAAACCGAGTGAACATGGATTCGAACCGCATGAACCCATCAAAACCCAGGTTGTGTAGAGACCCAATTTATCCCTTAAACCAACAATTTTGGGAGAAGATCGTGATGGAGACAAAGATCCAACAAAAATGGAGATCGAGAGTACCTCGTGAGAGAGTCGATTGAAGGAAAACAGAGTTTGAGATGGAAAAAGAGGAGAGACTGGTGATTTGATCGGGATAGTGGTGAGGAGAGAGAACCCATGGAGAGAGCAAAGAGATATCCATATGCGAGATCGATTGGAACAACGAGGAAGGTTGGAGAGGCCGAAGATTGTTGTCGAAGTAGCCATAGAAGTGAGAGTTTCTGAGGTTTGGAGAAGTTATAGAAGAGGAAGAGCAAGAGGAAGCCGAAGAAAGCAGAAGAATAAATTTGGGATTTTAGATTTATAGAGAAATAGATAATAATTTCAGAGAAGAGGACTAAAAGAAAAAAAAAATAAGGTAAAAAAAATAAGAGAAGGGTAAAAGATTATTAAAGCCCATTAATATGTGTGTACTGTAGTCATGGTTCTCAATTGATCGAGCAGCTAATTTTGAAGCTTTTTTTACCATAGGAAGGAGGTAAATTTTCAAAAAGACCACTATTTAAGTTTAAACTATTTATAGGGACTTATGGTTTATGATCTAGGGTTTAAAGACCCTAAACCTTAAAAAGTCTTTCCACCCCGAACAAACCCTAAACCCCTTAAATCTAAGCCCTAAAACCTAAAAAGTTAAACCTTAATAGTTATTAAAATTAAACCCCAAATTTAGAAGGATTTAACCCTAAACCATAAACCCTAAAAACCATAAGTCAATCCTAAACCCTATAGTTTTACTAAACTTTAAGCCTTAAAGCCCTAAATTCTAACAAATTTGTTAATTGTAAAAAACATTAGATTCGATAAATAGTGATAGTTTTTTAAATATCTCAAATGTAGTGTTTTTTAAAAGGAGGTGTTCAAAAGTGCTAGTTTTCAAAATTTCCCTTTATTTCATGAATGGATTATATGTCATACAAATTACTTTTATAGTTTGATGTTGCAAGTAAGACAATGGTTGATGCACATAAAGTTTTAATGAAATGCCTGATAGAAACATGGTCGTTAAAAGTGCTAAAAACCACTCTCCTCTCTCAACACAACATGCGACGCTTCACATACAACCACTCGTCTTTGCCTGACAAATCGGCTGTACTTTTCTTTCCTTTTTTATTTTTTTGTCTTTCTCGATAATTTGAACTACTGGCCATTGGTTCTCGCTCTTTTCCTCCTAGTTTGGAGGCGTTTCATTCATGGTTCGTCTTTAAGGTGTGTTTGTACTACAATTTCATCCAAGACGAGTCTGTTATCTCTGTGAAGAGTCTTCTAATTTCTTATGAGGCCACAATCCCGATTAATGGAAGGGATTTGGCATGGATTTCAAAGATTGATATCAATTCAGGTTTAAGTTGTTTGAACTGGTCATAGGATAATTACATAACCCAAATAAAACTCAAATGTTTTACATAAACTATTGAAATATTATATTAGTTACTAATTAGCAAAAATAAATGTTAACTTACCTACATCAAAATAGGTATTTTTTAACAATAAATCATTATGTATATGTAACAAATTTCGTAATTTCACTACTCATCCTAATAGTAGGATACTTTATTAATGAAAAATGATTAGGGGTTTATTCATTAACTGATACTATATTTTGGTTTTTAGTTTGACTTATGTTTTTTTTAAATTTTTTTTAGTTTTGCATATCAAAAACAATGTTGAAACAATATTAGGACAATATTGAGACAATGTTAAGACAATATTGAGAAATGTTATGAAATATTTTTGTTTTATTTATGGATTTATAATTATCTTATTTGTTGATATTAGTTTTAAGAACTTATTTTCAATTTTATTGTAATGTATATAAAATTTTAACAACCAAATCAATTCAACTTAAACAACCCAAATGAAATTAGATTTATTTTGGTCAAATTATTTAGAATTCAACAACTTAGAGTTGACTTAATACTTATAAAACTTAATCCAAATCTTAATTGGATTCATTTTGGTCATATATATCTCAATCCAAAGAACTTGGACTTGATCCAAAAATTGAAAAGTTGATACAAATCTTTGGATTGGCCACTCCTAAGTGGACGCTATGGGAAATATTAGGGTTTAATTGCTTAAAAATGGAAGAAATTGAAAGAAAAGCAGGTACATTTATCTTAGCTTTACGGTTGTCAAACGAACTTTTGGCACATTCCAAGAACACAGTCACAATCAGAAGACATAATTTCCACTCCTTTCTATTAAAATTTTTATGGTTACGAGGTGTCATAATCTTGTGAATCAAACACTTCATGGGAATATTACAACACCATAGTCGTATATAGTAGTAATACTTTTTATGTCGAGAGGACTATGATTTTGCAAAATTATGTTAGTGATGTTCGATTTAGTACAACATAATAAATTACTGATGAACAGTTCAACAAAAAAGTAAGAATTGGTTGACAAGGAATAAAAACAAGAATAAACATCATCAACACATATAATGTGACCCCAACATTAAAGAACATAATCTCATAATCAAGCTTTAAGGGGCGACAACAACAACAAAAAGCCAAAGAGTATTTCCCCCGAGAAAATGAAAAGAACATTTAGTGTGACATGCAAAATGGGAAAAAACACTCATGTTAAGAAGATTAATGTATATTTGTGTTTCTCCACAATAGCATTTAGAACACAAACTTTCTGCATTTCCAAAAGAAAATCTCACTTCTCATACATAATAGTGATAGAGAAGATATAAATTGTCTCAGATCAACGGTTACAACAATATTACAAAGAACATGAGATCCATACAATTTAGCAAGTTTGCCATTTAACATCAATCTATGTCTTTCACCTCTAGTCAGAAAGCAATGTTGTCTTGTATCACAAACAAAACTTAGTAGTGGTGATGTAGAGTAGTTGTTCTCCTTACGTAACTACATTTCAACCTACTGTAAATTTAAATTTCTTCTAAAATAACCAAAATAAATTTGTACCTTAAGATTAGCAGAAATCTTCACACCAGCCCTTTAATCTTCATAGAAGCCCAAAAGTTAATCATAAAATAACCCTCTAATCTTAATCTACCAGTGGAACTGTGGACGCCATGGGAAAGCTTAGGCTTTAACTGCTTAGAAATGGAAGAAGTTAAAACAAAAGCGGGTACAACTGCATTAGCTTTACGGTTGTCAAACAAACTTTTGGCACATCTCCAGAACATAGTCACAATCAGAAGACATAATTTCCACTCACTACAAGAAAGCTGTCGAATTGTGACTGCAATATTAGTTGTCGATCAGTCGCAAATCATGGTATTTGCGACTACATTCCGACTAAAAAAGTAGTCGCAAAACCTATTGTCGCAAATTTTGGTAGTCGCAAATTTTGGTAGTCACAAAAAATAGACTACATGCAACTGTTATTTGTGGTCGCAAATATTGCAACTACATTACGACTACGGCATAAAAGTCTAGATTATATAGTAGTCGTAATGTAATTGCAAATGTAGTGGTAATGTGGTTGCAAATTGTGTAGTTGGTATGTAGTTGCAAATCATAATTGCGACCAAATTAAGACAAAATTTTGTGGTGGGAAAGCGTAGTCGCACTTTGGTCACAATAGTTGCGACTAATATGATTTTCTTGATTTTTCAGCAAATTAGTGGTAATATTGCAACGTCATTGCGACTGCCTTGAAATAATTTTTTTTGTTAATATACCAATGTAGTCGCAAATTTGCAACTGTTTTCAACTGATTTTGTAGTCGCATCGAACAGTAATTGTGTATAATTGATTTTTGGATATTAATTTTTTTAATTTATAAATCAATTTTTATAGAAACAGAAATTAACAAAAAACTTATGTTTAAGAAAACCATAGACTAAATTTAAAAAAGAGTAGATTTATAAAAACAAAAGTAGTAATTTCCAAAACACACAAAAAGTTAATAACTTGTACAATGACCAAATGGTTTCATGGTGTAGTGAAGGACTAGGAAGGATTATCTTGAGTAGGTTGAGGAATAGTTGGAGAGTCTTTATTCGGTTGAGGTGTAGCGGCTTGTGATTGCATCCACAAAGGCAGGTTGGGATCCTGTTCGGTGAGGTACTTGAACATCATTGTGTTTTGATGAGCTTGTTGTTGGATCTTCAAGTTTGCCTCCTTAAGTCTATCCTCCAACTCTAACATGGTAGGCGACTTTACCAAAGGGGCAGGCTTCTTACCTTTTACATGCAGTTCGGAAAGTCTGCCAATGCCGTAGGGAGTTCCTCGTGAATCCATGAAGGTGCTCTCCAAGAAGAGTTGATTCTTTTGGTCGANGATTTTGTAGTCGCATCGAACAGTAATTGTTTATAATTGATTTTTGGATATTAATTTTTTTTATTTATAAATCAATTTTTATAGAAACAGAAATTAACAAAAAACTTATGTTTAAGAAAACCATAGACTAAATTTAAAAAAGAGTAGATTTATAAAAACAAAAGTAGTAATTTCCAAAACACACAAAAAGTTAATAACTTGTACAATGACCAAATGGTTTCATGGTGTAGTGAAGGACTAGGAAGGATTATCTTGAGTAGGTTGAGGAATAGTTGGAGAGTCTTTATTCGGTTGAGGTGTAGCGGCTTGTGATTGCATCCACAAAGGCAGGTTGGGATCCTGTTCGGTGAGGTACTTGAACATCATTGTGTTTTGATGAGCTTGTTGTTGGATCTTCAAGTTTGCCTCCTTAAGTCTATCCTCCAACTCTAACATGGTAGGCGACTTTACCAAAGGGGCAGGCTTCTTACCTTTTACATGCAGTTCGGAAAGTCTGCCAATGCCGTAGGGAGTTCCTCGTGAATCCATGAAGGTGCTCTCCAAGAAGAGTTGATTCTTTTGGTCGACAGTGAGTTGAGGAGCCTGCGATGCACAATCTGACAACATTGAAACATCAACTTAAGACAAGGATTCTTCCATCTTCTTCTCGTATGAGTGACCGACCATCTTGGACTTCTCATCCACAAAAGACCCATCTTTCCTTGTGTGGGTCTTGATGAAAACTTCTCCAAGAGCGACTTCCCTCCTTGCCTCCTTTTCCTACAAAATTAGAGAGTGCTTTGTATTGTGAGTGAACAAAAGTAAAGAAACAGATTGAAAGCATTGAGGTTTGTAAAGCAAATAAATGCAGAGGCAGAGAGATTGAAGTGCTTACCATCTCGCGTTGGATCCGAGCATGTGACTTAGGTCCACTCACATGTTTGGGTGGACCTAGACCGTTACGGTCTGATTTGCGAGCTTCAGATGCAACCTTACTCCTCTTTTTGGCATTAGCAGTGTTCCAATACGCTTCCATCCTCTCCCATAGCTTTTGTCTGATCTAGTTTGGTCTGTTGCGAGTTTTTCAGACATAGGAGACTTCTCACGGACCAAGTGTGTGATGAGGGGATCCCAGTCGAATTGGTGCTGCAAAACAGACAAGCAAACATGTTAAAAGAAGAAAAGTAAAGCATAAGGCAGATTACAGCAGTTACCAATTCAACAACCGTATTACTATACAAGTCTTATGCTCTATTTGAGTCACATAGCATAACACAGAAGCTATCTCAATTCCACACTAACTACCTAAGAATTAGAAAAGAATATATTGAAAACTAACCGCTAACTTGTCTTGGAATATCGGAACCTTTGACCAGTTGTAGTATTAAACTTGTCTTGGAATATCGGAACCTGTGACCAGTTGTAGTATTAAACTTGTCTTGGAATATCTGGACAATCTTGTGGACCAAAAGGGAATCACCCCGATCAAACCTACAACAAAGAAAATTGAGATAAAGACTCAAAAAAAAGAATTAAGAAAGAAAGAAACAAAAACCAGAGAATCAGACAAACTTACCACAACCCTTCTCCCTCGTGGGGAGATATCCTCTGGAGGTAAGCACCTCGGCCCTCAGTTGCAAGCAAGTCCGTGAGTGTCATCATGTATGCTCCTAGATGATGAGCATCATCCTCGGCTTCACTATTGTCACCTTGATCATCATCAATTCCTTCTTCTTCTCCATGTTCTTCTTCTTATTCTACTTCATCATCATCCTCATCTTGTACTTCATCTTGTTCGACATGAACCTCCAATCGAGTATTGGCGTTGGAGTGTCCTTGAGATGGGTGAGATCGTTGTTGTGGAGTAGTAACATGTTTGATGTTGTGTTCCGAAGTAGGAGGAGGAGGAGAAGAAGGCGGTGAATCAAGTCTGGGACAAACGTTCCTTGTTTCGCTTGCCGGACTTTGGATATCTGAGTCCACAAGATCATCCTTTTGCAGCATGCGCTTCTGTGTGGTAGGACGACGAGTGACATAGGAGGTGAGTTGGTGACTTGTTGGGTGGAGGCCGCATAGGAGACTTTCCGGCCTATTGGTAGGCTGCGCCGAAATGTTGGTCTCCGGCCTATTGGTAGGCTGCGCCGAACAGTTGGTCCTCCCAGAAGTAGAGCTACCACGACCTTTCTTTTGTTTGGGAGGCATTGGAGATTAAGGTTTGATATGCTCAAGTTTATCCTAAGAGCTAACTGCAAGAGTACAGTTAATTGGTTGTAGTATTTAGGGATCGAATCCACAGAGACTTTAGGTTGTCTATAAATTTAAGAAATAAAAGTTTACTAAGCAGATTAAATAAATATGACTAATGTAAAACTATTAATTAAAGTTGCAAAGAATGGGTTTTTAAATTCAATAAAACAAAACCTAGGCTATGGATAATTCTTTGGGAAATCTGAAATTCATAGATAAGATATTATTTAGAGGATGATTAAGAACTGTCCTAGAACATGAATCACTAATGTAAAATCAACCAACTATCGTTGCGAAGATTATCTATGTCTAAATCCTAGAATCCCAAATTTCTTTGCAAATTCTATGAATAAAAACAAGCATTAATCCTAAGTTCAAATAAGTTCACAAAATCCCTAAACCAAATTTCTTTGCACATAGTTGTTTTGCTCATCTAAAATAATTCCAGCAATTAATTATGCTGTTGCATCAATTAATTAACTTATAATCAAGTTTCTATGTGATCAAGCTAGAACAAGCATTAAACATAACTTTAGATGAAGAACTACACAAGATTCCTCTATTAATTATCCTAAACTATCAATTCATCATAAACCCTAGAACTACCCCAAGACTAACAAGCAAACTACTCACACATATCAATTGAGACAATCAACATGATNAAGTTTCTATGTGATCAAGCTAGAACAAGCATTAAACATAACTTTAGATGAAGAACTACACAAGATTCCTCTATTAATTATCCTAAACTATCAATTCATCATAAACCCTAGAACTACCCCAAGACTAACAAGCAAACTACTCACACATATCAATTGAGACAATCAACATGATTAAAGAAGTAAGCATGAAAAGAGAATTCCAATAAAATAAATCAAGAGGGTTCATAAATTCTTCTCTAACTGGTATAGTAATGAGATTTCTTCTCCCTAAAAGCTCTGGAAAAGCCTCCTTGCTTAAGTCTTAATAGAATTTAAGATATCTGAAAACTAAACCTTAAAACAAGTGTTTATACAGCCAAAACACAATTTGGGCCTTCTGTGAACTTTTAATAAACTTCTGGGCAAAACTGCAATTTTCCATTTTGGTGGGCTTCGGCGAGATCCGCGACTGGTGTCGATCGACACCAAGGTGGTGTCGATCGACACCCTTAGTGAAATTTTCCAAGTTTGCTTATCTCCGAATTTCTCCAAGTGCTCTCCACTCCATTTGATCCCTTTTGCTCCATAAACTTCTAAAAATGTCTAAGTTCACCACCCAGGGTGGTTAGAGGGCGTGCAATCTTTGAGAAGTCTTTGATGAAGCGTCTGTAAAAGCCAGCATGTCCCAAGAAGCTTATGACCTCTTTGACTGATGTAGGAGCTTATAGACTTTTCATCACTTCGATTTTGGCTTTGTCAACTTCAATTCCGGCTGCAGAAATGCGATGTCCAGGACCTATGCCGTCATTGACCATGAAATGGCACTTCTACNAAAATGTGATTTCCGAGAACTATGCCATCATTGACCATGAAGTGGCATTTCTCCCAATTAAG